>JAPXFY010000018.1:976913-1004413 GCA_030674185.1 Monoplex corrugatus
GCATGTGCACGATCTTCTCAGGGGAGCAGGCAGCAGCAATGGTGGTGAAGGTCACCACGTCACTGAACTGTACTGTCGCCGTTTGGAACGTTTCTGTACAAGGAAACGCACCGTTAGATTGGGGCGTCATTTTTGTTTTGTTTTAAAAACAGTGCAATGTACCTTATACTTGAGGTATGAGCCAAAGACTGGAGTCTTTTCATTTGTGATATTTTTGTTGTTAGTTCTTTTTGTTTGCATTTAGATTGTGGCATTATGTTTCTGCCATTATCACTCTCATAAAATAACATAAAGAACACGGTAAACAAGTAAGTCATTTATGAGTGGATAAAATACTACAAAATTGATTCAGTCTGAAATGAAAGAGAGAGATAGAAAGACAGGAAGACAGACAGGCAGACAAAGACATAAATAGAGAGAGATAGAGAGAGACAGAGAGAGAAAGGGAGAGAGAGACAGAGAGAGACAGAGAGACAGACAGACAGACAGACAGAGGGAGACAGTGAGAGATAGACAGAAAGACAGGGAGAAAGAGAGACAGAGAGAGAGAGACAGCCAGACAAACAGACACTGACAGAGAACAGAGACATAGACGGACAGAGAGAGAGAGAGAGAGGGAAAGAGAGAGAGACAGAGAGAGAGACAAAGAGTTATATCAGAACACAGATCTGACCTGCCTCCACCACGTGACCATTTTTCAGTTGCCTAGCAACTTTGGGTGGTAACATCTGATGCAGCAGCTGATCCGTCTTCCGTTTTTCTTCCTCCAGGGCCTGAGACATTCTTTTCAGAGCTGCTGTCGTCTGGTCTAGCCTTTGTCTGCAACACACACACACACACACACACACACACACACACACACACACACCATACACATACATACATACACACACACACGCACACACACACACACCACACACCATACACACATACACACACGCACACACACACACACACACACACCATACACACATACATATATATACACACACACCACACACACACACACACACACACACCATACACACATACACACGCACACCATACACACACACACACCATACATACATATATACACACACACACACACACACCATACACACATACATCCATACACACACACACACACACACACACACACACACACACACACACACACACCATACACTCATACATACATACACACACACACACACACACACACACACACTATACACTCATACATACATACACACACCATACAACACACACACACACACAACACCATACACACATACATATATATACACACACACCACACACACACACACACACCATACACACATACACACGCACACATACCATACACACACACACCATACATACATATATACACACACACACACACACCATACACACATACATCCATACACACACACACACACACACACACACACACACACACACACCATACACTCATACATACATACACACACACACACACACCATACACTCATACATACATACACACACCATACAACACACACACACACACACACACACACACACACACGCCATAGACACACACCATACACACACGCCATGAACACAAACACACACACACACACACACACACACACACACCCAACACGCATTCACACACACACACCCAACATGCACACACACACACACACACACACACACACACACACACACACACATACACTCATACATACATACACACACCATACAACACACACACACACACACACACACACACACACACACACACGCCATAGACACACACCATACACACACGCCATGAACACACACACACACACACACACACACCCAACACGCATTCACACACACACACCCAACATGCACACACACACACACACACACACACACACACACACACACAACACACACACACCATACACACACACCATACACACACACCATACACACACACCATGAACACACGCACACACACACATACACACACACACACACACACACACACACACACACCCAACACGCATACACACACACACACACACACACACACACACCCAACATGCACACACACACACACACACACACAAACACACACACACACATGCACACACACGCGCGCGCATGATTCAGAAAGACACAAACAGACACATACACAGACAGACATACAAAAACAGACAGATACACAGACACACAAACAGATATATAACCGTCTAATATCACTTTTGTGAAAAGACGTTAAATCAAAGAACGAAACGAACACGCGCGCATTGTTCCAACATATTTTCTTTTCTCTCTACTGTCTGTTTGTCTCTCTCTCTCTCTCTCTACTCTCTCTCTCTCTTCTCAGACACACACTCTCTCTACTCTCACTCTCTCTCACACACAGTCTCTCTCTCACCTCACACCACTCTCTCTCTCTCTCTCACTCTCTCTCTATCTCCTCTCACACACAACGTCTCTCTCTCTCTCTCTCTCTCTCTCTCACAACACACTCTCCTTTACTCTCTTCTACACATCTCTCTCTCTCTATCACTCTCTCTCTCTCTCTTTCTCAAACAACTCTCTACCACTTTCCACTCTTCTCTCTCTCTCTCCTCTCTCTCTTCTCAGACACACACTCTCTCTACCTCACTCTCTCTCTTACTCTCTCTCTCTCTCTCTTCTTTCTCAGACACACACTCTCTCTCTTACTCTCATCTCTCCTCTCACACACAGTCTCTCTCTCTCTTACTCTCACTCTCTTTCTCTCACTCTCTCTCTCTCTCTTACTCTCTCTCTATCTCTCTCTCACACACACACTCTCTCTTACTCTCTCTCTCTCTCACACACACACACTCTCTCTACTCTCTCTCTCCACAGTCTCTCTCTCTCTTACTCTACTCTCTCTCTTTACTCTCTCTCTATCTCTCTCTCACACACAGTCTCTCCTCTCTTACTCTCACTCTCTCTCTCTCACTCTCTCTCTCTTACTACTCTCTATCTCTCACCAACACACACTCTCTCTCTTACTCTCTCTCTTTCTCTCTCTCTCTCTCTCTCTCTCTCTCTCTCCATTCATTTCATTATTCACTTATCTGTTTCACTCACTCTTTTTTGTAACTAAGGTTCAGAAAGACAAGATGGCTACTTGGGCTTCAAAGGGAGGGACCTGGGAAATAAGTCCACCTTTCCAATACCTTTATATCACAGCAGCAGGCCAACGCCCTAGTGCTCACGATTTTCAACTGCTATGGGATCTTTGAACGTGCGTAAAGCCAAAACACACGGGCCTATTTCTTTGTTTTGGTTGATTTTGGTCCCCTTCCAAAGGACTAGAGGTCAGATGGATTTTCCGGTCCAAGTGAGGAGAAAGGTCAAGGCCCAACAGGGAAAAAAAAAACCTGGAACCTCGAGTTTAGTTATTGGTGGGCCAACATCTAGACATCCTGCCACCTTTGTCCCATACATCATAATGACGTCATACTAACGTTATACATTGTAATAAAGCAGCAAGAGGATATCTTGGTGACGTCATATTTACGTCTTGTATCATGTTGTTGTAGAGCTGCATGATGATATCATGGTGACGTCATACTCACGTTATGCATTATGTTGTTGTAGAGCAACAGATGGTTAATCATAATGACGTCATACTCACGTAATACATTACGTTGCTGTAGAGTAGCATGATGATGTCATAATGACGTTACACTCACGTGATTCCAATTTCTGCGTTCCGTTGTTCGTAGAGCAAGACGATCTCCCTGGTGACGTCAAAGAGAGGAATGTCCGACATGTGGAGGTCAATGGCTTTCATCTCCTTCAGGGATTTCAGGCTGGGGGAGCCCATGAACATCACTCTCTGTTCCGTCTCCAGCCATAGCATCTGGCCTGTAAACCACGATAAACATCATGATAAACATCGTGATAAACATCATTGTTCCATCTCCAGCCATAGCATCTGGCCTGTAAACACCACGATAAACACGAACATATTGTTTAAATACATCCTGTCCGTAAATGATAAACAAAATCGTGATAAACATCATTCTCTGTTCCGTTTCCAGCATAGCATCAGGCCTGTTAACCACGATAAATAGTATGATAAACATCGGGATAAACATCGTGATAAACATCATTCTCTGTTCCGTTTCCAGCAATAGCATCAGGCCTGTTAACCACGATAAATAGTATGATAAACATCGGATAAACATCGTGAAAAACATCATCTTGTTCCATCTCCAGCCATAGCATCAGGCCTGTAACCACAATGATAAACATCGATCATCGGAAAAAACCATCGTTGAATAAACAATCATGATAAACATCGTGATAACACACATCGTGATAAACATCATTGTTCCATCTCAGCCATAGCATCTGGCCCGTAAACCACGATAAACACCACGATAAACATCGGGATAAACAACGTGATAAACATCATTCTCTGTTCCGTCTCCAGCCATAGCATATGGCCTGTAAACCACGATAAAACATGATAACATAGTGATAAAACTGAAAAATAGTGATAAACATCATGATAAACATAGTGATAAACATCATGATAAACATAGTGATAAACATCATGATAAACATAGTGATAAACATCAGATAAACATATGATAAACATCATGAAAATACCGTAGTAAACATCACTCTCTGTTTCTCCTCATGCCATAACATCTGGCCTGTAAACATCGAGATAAACACCACGATAAACATCATAATAAACATCAGGATAACACCAACATAAACGTCACGATAAACATCAGGATAACACAATCGTAAACGTCACGATAAACACCATGATAAACATCACAATAAACATCAGGATAACACCATCATAAACGTCACAATAAACATCAGGATAACACAATCGTAAACGTCACGATAAACACCATGATAAACATCACAATAAACATCAGGATAACACCATGATGAACATCACAATAAACATCAGGATAACATCATGATAAACATCACAATAAACATCAGGATAACACCGTCATAAACGTCACGGTAAACACCGTGATAAACATCACAATAAACATCAGGATAACACCATCGTAAACGTCACGGTAAACCCATGATAAACATCACTATGTGTTCCTTTCTAACATAGCATCTGGCCTGTAAACACGGTAAACACCATGATAAACATCACTATGTGTTCCCTTTCTAACATAGCATCTGGCCTGTAAACCACGGTAAACACCATGATAAACATCACTATGTGTTCCCTTTCTAACATAGCATCTGGCCTGTAAACCACAGTAAACACCGTGATAAACATCATTATGTGTTCCCTTTCTAACATAGTATCTGGCCTGTAAACCACAGTAAACACCATGATAAACATCATTATGTGTTCCCTTTCTAACATAGCATCTGGCCTGTAAACCACAGTAAACACCAGGATAAACATCACTATGTGTTCTTTTAACATAGCATCTGGCTGTAAACCACAGTAAACACCATGATAAACATCACTATGTGTTCCCTTTCTAACATAGCATCTGGCCTGTAAACCACAGTAAACACCATGATAAACATCACTATGTGTTCCTTTCTAACATAGTATCTGGCCTGTAAACCACGGTAAACACCAGGATAAACATCATATGTGTTCCCTTTCTAACATAGCATCTGGCCTGTAAACCACAGTAAACACCATGATAAACATCACTATGTGTTCCCTTTCTAACATAGCATCTGGCCTGTAAACCACAGTAAACACCATGATAAACATCATTATGTGTTCCCTTTCTAACATAGCATCTGGCCTGTAAACCACGTAAACACCATGATAAACATCACTATGTGTTCCCTTTCTAACATAGTATCTGGCCTGTAAACCACAGTAAACACCATGATAAACATCACTATGTGTTCCCTTTCTAACATAGCATCTGGCCTGTAAACCACGGTAAAACCATGATAAACATCACTATGTGTTCCCTTTCTAACATAGCATCTGGCCTGTAAACCACAGTAAACACCATGATAAACATCACTATGTGTTCCCTTTCTAACATAGCATCTGGCCTGTAAACCACGGTAAACAACGGGATAAACATCATTATGTGTTCCCTTTCTAACATAGCATCTGGCCTGTAAACCACGTAAACACCATGATAAACATCACTATGTGTTCCCTTTCTAACATAGCATCTGGCCTGTAAACCACGGTAAACACATGATAAACATCATATGTGTTCCCTTTCTAACATAGCATCTGGCCTGTAAACCACAGTAAACACCATGATAAACATCACTCTGTGTTCCCTTTCTAACATAGCATCTGGCCTGTAAACCACGTAAACACCATGATAAACATCACTATGTGTTCCCTTTCTAACATAGCATCTGGCCTGTAAACCACGGTAAACACCATGATAAACATCACTATGTGTTCCCTTTCTAACATAGCATCTGGCCTGTAAACCACGGTAAACACCATGATAAACATCACTATGTGTTCCCTTTCTAACATAGCATCTGGCCTGTAAACCACGGTAAACACCATGATAAACATCACTATGTGTTCCCTTTCTAACATAGCATCTGGCCTGTAAACCACAGTAAACACCATGATAAACATCACTCTGTGTTCCCTTTCTAACATAGTATCTGGCCTGTAAACCACGGTAAACACCAGGGTAAACATCATTATGTGTTCCCTTTCTAACATAGCATCTGGCCTGTAAACCACGGTAAACACCATGATAAACATCACTCTGTGTTCCCTTTCTAACATAGTATCTGGCCTGTAAACCACGGTAAACACCATGATAAACATCACTCTGTGTTCCCTTTCTAACATAGTATCTGGCCTGTAAACCACGGTAAACACCATGATAAACATCACTATGTGTTCCCTTTCTAACATAGATCTGGCCTGTAAACCACAGTAAACACCATGATAAACATCACTATGTGTTCCCTTTCTAACATAGTATCTGGCCTGTAAACCACGGTAAACACCATGATAAACATCACTCTGTGTTCCCTTTCTAACATAGTATCTGGCCTGTAAACCACGGTAAACACCAGGATAAACATCACTATGTGTTCCCTTTCTAACATAGCATCTGGCCTGTAAACCACGGTAAACACCATGATAAACATCACTATGTGTTCCCTTTCTAACATAGCATCTGGCCTGTAAACCACGGTAAACACCATGATAAACATCACTATGTGTTCCCTTTCTAACATAGCATCTGGCCTGTAAACCACGGTAAACACCATGATAAACATCACTATGTGTTCCCTTCTGTCATAGCATCTGGCTGTAAACCACGGTAAACAACGGATAAACATCATTATGTGTTCCCTTCTGTCATAGCATCTGGCTGTAAACCACGGTAAACAACGGGATAAACATCATTATGTGTTCCCTTCTGTCATAGCATCTGGCCTGTAAACCACGGTAAACAACGGGATAAACATCATTATGTGTTCCCTTTCTAACATAGCATCTGGCCTGTAAACCACGGTAAACAACGGATAAACATCATTATGTGTTCCCTTCTGTCATAGCATCTGGCCTGTAAACCACGGTAAACACCGTGATAAACATCACTATGTGTTCCTTTCTAACATAGCATCTGGCCTGTAAACCACGGTAAACACCATGATAAACATCACTATGTGTTCCCTTTCTAACATAGCATCTGGCCTGTAAACCACGGTAAACAACGGGATAAACATCATTATGTGTTCCCTTTCTAACATAGTATCTGGCCTGTAAACCACAGTAAACACCATGATAAACATCACTATGTGTTCCCTTTCTAACATAGCATCTGGCCTGTAAACCACAGTAAACACCATGATAAACATCACTCTGTGTTCCCTTTCTAACATAGTATCTGGCCTGTAAACCACAGTAAACACCATGATAAACATCACTATGTGTTCCCTTTCTAACATAGCATCTGGCCTGTAAACCACGGTAAACAACGGGATAAACATCATTATGTGTTCCCTTTCTAACATAGTATCTGGCCTGTAAACCACGGTAAACAACGGGATAAACATCATTATGTGTTCCCTTTCTAACATAGCATCTGGCCTGTAAACCACGGTAAACAACGGGATAAACATCATTATGTGTTCCCTTTCTAACATAGCATCTGGCCTGTAAACCACAGTAAACACCATGATAAACATCACTATGTGTTCCCTTTCTAACATAGCATCTGGCCTGTAAACCACGGTAACCACCATGATAAACATCACTATGTGTTCCCTTTCTAACATAGTATCTGGCCTGTAAACCACAGTAAACACCATGATAAACATCACTCTGTGTTCCCTTTCTAACATAGTATCTGGCCTGTAAACCACGGTAAACACCAGGATAAACATCACTATGTGTTCCCTTTCTAACATAGCATCTGGCCTGTAAACCACGGTAAACAACGGGATAAACATCACTATGTGTTCCCTTTCTAACATAGCATCTGGCCTGTAAACCACGGTAAACACCATGATAAACATCACTATGTGTTCCCTTTCTAACATAGCATCTGGCCTGTAAACCACAGTAAACACCGTGATAAACATCATTATTGTTCCCTTCTGTCATAGCATCTGGCCTGTAAACCACGGTAAACAACGGGATAAACATCATTATGTGTTCCCTTCTGTCATAGCATCTGGCTGTAAACCACGGTAAACAACGGGATAAACATCATTATGTGTTCCCTTCTGTCATAGCATCTGGCCTGTAAACCACGGTAAACAACGGGATAAACATCATTATGTGTTCCCTTTCTAACATAGCATCTGGCTGTAAACCACGGTAAACAACGGGATAAACATCATTATGTGTTCCCTTCTGTCATAGCATCTGGCCTGTAAACCACGGTAAACACATGATAAACATCACTATGTGTTCCTTCTGTCATAGTATCTGGCCTGTAAACCACGGTAAACACCATGATAAACATCACTATGTGTTCCCTTTCTAACATAGCATCTGGCCTGTAAACCACAGTAAACACCATGATAAACATCACTATGTGTTCCCTTTCTAACATAGCATCTGGCCTGTAAACCACAGTAAACACCATGATAAACATCACTATGTGTTCCCTTTCTAACATAGCATCTGGCCTGTAAACCACGGTAAACACCATGATAAACATCACTATGTGTTCCCTTTCTAACATAGCATCTGGCCTGTAAACCACGGTAAACACCATGATAAACATCACTATGTGTTCCCTTTCTAACATAGCATCTGGCCTGTAAACCACAGTAAACACCATGATAAACATCACTATGTGTTCCCTTTCTAACATAGCATCTGGCCTGTAAACCACGGTAAACACCATGATAAACATCACTATGTGTTCCCTTTCTAACATAGCATCTGGCTGTAAACCACGGTAAACACCGTGATAAACATCACTATGTGTTCCCTTTCTAACATAGCATCTGGCTGTAAACCACGGTAAACAACGGGATAAACATCACTATGTGTTCCCTTCTGTCATAGCATCTGGCTGTAAACCACGGTAAACAACGGGATAAACATCATTATGTGTTCCCTTCTGTCATAGCATCTGGCTGTAAACCACGGTAAACAACGGGATAAACATCATTATGTGTTCCCTTCTGTCATAGCATCTGGCTGTAAACCACGGTAAACAACGGGATAAACATCATTATGTGTTCCCTTCTGTCATAGCATCTGGCCTGTAAACCACGGTAAACAACGGGATAAACATCATTATGTGTTCCCTTCTGTCATAGCATCTGGCTGTAAACCACGGTAAACAACGGGATAAACATCATTATGTGTTCCCTTTCTAACATAGCATCTGGCCTGTAAACCACGGTAAACAACGGGATAAACATCATTATGTGTTCCCTTTCTAACATAGCATCTGGCCTGTAAACCACGGTAAACAACGGGATAAACATCATTATGTGTTCCCTTTCTAACATAGCATCTGGCCTGTAAACCACGGTAAACAACGGGATAAACATCATTATGTGTTCCCTTTCTAACATAGCATCTGGCCTGTAAACCACGGTAAACAACGGGATAAACATCATTATGTGTTCCCTTTCTAACATAGCATCTGGCCTGTAAACCACGGTAAACAACGGGATAAACATCATTATGTGTTCCCTTCTGTCATAGCATCTGACTGTAAACCGTGATAAACGTCAAGGTGAGCAGCAGGATTAACACTAGAATAAACATCATTCTCTGCTCTTCTCTATCCATAGCATGTGGCTTGTAAACCAGGATAAACAGCAGAATAAGTACCACCATAAGTACAAGCGATGTGTTATAAATTAATGACCATACTCAGCGTGGAACAAATCGTGGACCATAAGTATTGTTAGATCTATGAAGAGTCTGGCAGCCACAGACATCCACCATGGCACTGATGACAATTTGTGTGTAGGGTTTATCTCGCTGGTACCTCACCATTACTTCAGCTTATCTGGAAGTAAATGTTTATAGATTTTCTCCCTCCACGCTCGCCTAGACAAGGAGTCATCTTTATCCGTCGAATAGGGAAACAAAACAACACCTACTGTCTCAGTAATTCTGAGAAATGTGGGATTTCCATCTTTTTTCCAATAATAGACACATCCATCATCACAGCAATTCTTCCATATTTGACCAGCGTCCATTCAGTGGAGACATGCTGACGTCCTCCATCACAGTAATTCTAATTAATATTTGATCTGTGTCCGTTCTGTTTGAAAACAGACATTCTCTGCCACAACAAGGCTGAGAAATGAGTGTTGTGATCCAGTCTTTGAAGACAAACGCCGTCACAAGTTGTCTGAGCCTGATCCCACCTCTACAAATGGCGCCATCACAAATACGGTCTTGATACATTGTCTGATCCCTGGCCAGCAATTGTTTACATTGTCTGATCCTTGGCCAGCACTTGTTTACATTGTCTGATCCTTGGCCAGCAATTGTTTACATTGTCTGATCCCTGGCCAGCACTTGTTTACATTGTCTGATCCATGGCCAGCACTTGTTTACATTGTCTGATCCTTGGCCAGCAATTGTTTACATTGTCTGATCCCTGGCCAGCACTTGTTTACATTGTCTGATCCATGGCCAGCACTTGTTTACATTGTCTGATCCTTGGCCAGCACTTGTTTACATTGTCTGATCCTTGGCCAGCAATTGTTTACATTGTGTGATCCCTGGCCAGCACATGTTTACATTGTCTGATCCTTGGCCAGCACTTGTTTACATTGTCTGATCCTTGGCCAGCACTTGTTTACATTGTCTGATCCTTGGCCAGCACTTGTTTACATTGTCTGATCCTTGGCCAGCAATTGTTTACATTGTCTGATCCCTGGCCAGCACTTGTTTACATTGTCTGATCCTTGGCCAGCACATGCTTACATTGTCTGATCCTGGCCAGCACTTGTTTACATTGTGTGATCCTTGGCCAGCACTTGTTTACATTGTCTGATCCCTGGCCAGCACTTGTTTACATTGTGTGATCCATGGCCAGCACTTGTTTACATTGTGTGATCCCTGGCCAGCACTTGTTTACATTGTGTGATCCTTGGCCAGCACTTGTTTACATTGTGTGATCCTTGGCCAGCACTTGTTTACATTGTGTGATCCATGGCCAGCACTTGTTTACATTGTGTGATCCTTGGCCAGCACTTGTTTACATTGTGTGATCCATGGCCAGCACTTGTTTACATTGTCTGATCCTGGCCAGCACTTGTTTACATTGTGTGATCCATGGCCATCACTTGTTTACATTGTGTGATCCTTGGCCAGCACTTGTTTACATTGTGTGATCCCTGGCCAGCACTTGTTTACATTGTGTGATCCATGGCCATCACTTGTTTACATTGTGTGATCCTTGGCCAGCACTTGTTTACATTGTCTGATCCCTGGCCAGCACTTGTTTACATTGTCTGATCCCTGGCCAGCACTTGTTTACATTGTGTGATCCTTGGCCAGCAATTGTTTACATTGTGTGATCCTTGGCCAGCAATTGTTTACATTGTGTGATCCCTGACCAGCACTTGTTTACATTGTACATTGTCTGATCCTTGGCCATCACTTGTTTACATTGTCTGATCCTGGCCAGCACTTGTTTACATTGTGTGATCCTTGGCCATCACTTGTTTACATTGTACATTGTGTGATCCTTGGCCAGCACTTGTTTACATTGTGTGATCCTTGGCCAGCACTTGTTTACATTGTGTGATCCTTGGCCATCACTTGTTTACATTGTACATTGTGTGATCCTTGGCCAGCACTTGTTTACATTGTGTGATCCTTGGCCAGCACTTGTTTACATTGTACATTGTGTGATCCATGGCCAGCACTTGTTTACATTGTGTGATCCTTGGCCATCACTTGTTTACATTGTACATTGTGTGATCCATGGCCAGCACTTGTTTACATTGTGTGATCCTTGGCCATCACTTGTTTACATTGTACATTGTGTGATCCTTGGCCAGCACTTGTTTACATTGTGTGATCCTTGGCCAGCACTTGTTTACATTGTACATTGTGTGATCCATGGCCAGCACTTGTTTACTTTCTGTGATCCTTGGCCATCACTTGTTTACATTGTACATTGTCTGATCCATGGCCAGCACTTGTTTACATTGTACATTGTGTGATCCATGGCCAGCACTTGTTTACATTGTGTGATCCTTGGCCATCACTTGTTTACATTGTGTGATCCTTGGCCATCACTTGTTTACATTGTACATTGTCTGATCCATGGCCACCACTTGTTTACATTGTACATTGTCTGATCCATGGCCACCACTTGTTTACATTGTACATTGTCTGATCCATGGCCAGTACTTGTTTACATTGTACATTGTCTGATCCATGGCCAGCACTTGTTTACATTGTACATTGTCTGATCCTTGGCCACCACTTGTTTACATTGTACATTGTCTGATCCATGGCCAGCACTTGTTTACATTGTACATTGTCCGATCCTTGGCCAGCACTTGTTGACACGTGCACTCAGTCCACTATGACGCCAATAATTATAAGAGCGGTGACAAAGACCGTTGGAGTTGTTCAGTTTGTTCATGCGGAATTCAATGGATTACAACAATTTTATCAGCGCTCCATCAGCCAGAAATTGTTTATATTGATTTATGTTTGTGACAATGGGCTTACACTGTAAAACTCAGGCTGCTTTTCTGTTAAGAGTGCGACGCCACTTTTTTTAGCCAAGATTTACTAAGAAAGGCAAGTGGCTAATTGGCCTTCATGGGGAGGGACATGGGAAATGAACCTATCTCACCAATGACTTTTTGCCAGGCCAGCCGGGCAAATGCCATGCTCTTCACGATTTTCAACCGCCCTGGGATCTTCAGCGTGCGCATCCAGGAGGCACACGGGTCCTACTTTGTCCCCTTCTGAAGAACTAGACGTTCAGTTTGATTTCCCGATCACACTGAGGAGAAAAGTCAAAGCCTCAACAGGGAACTAACCCTGACATCTTCAATTTGGTTACTGGCAGGCGAACGTCTGAAGCATTCTGCCAGCTTCTCCCTGGAAGAATCCTTGAGTTTGTACAGCAGCCAACCCACTGACGTGCTTTTGAAATGGCGTGTGAGGCGTGAGAGGGAAAGGATCTATAAAACACGGAGTGATACCATCAGACAGGATCTATAAAACACGGAGTGATACCATCAGACAGGATCTATAAAGCACGGAGTGATATCATCAGACAGGATCTATAAAACACGGAGTGATATCATCAGACAGGATCTATAAAACACGGAGTGATACCATCAGACAGGATCTATAAAACACGGAGTGATACCATCAGACAGGATCTATAAAACACTAAGTGATACCATCAGACAGGATCTATAAAACACTAAGTGATACCATCAGACAGGATCTATAAAACACGGAGTGATACCATCAGACAGGATCTATAAAACACTAAGTGATACCATCAGACAGGATCTATAAAACACGGAGTGATATCATCAGACAGGATCTATAAAAACACGGAGTGATACCATCAGACAGGATCTATAAAACACGGAGTGATACCATCAGACAGGATCTATAAAACACGGAGTGATACCATCAGACAGGATCTATAAAACACGGAGTGATACCATCAGACAGGATCTATAAAACACGGAGTGATACCATCAGACAGGATCTATAAAACACTAAGTGATACCACAGACAGGATCTATAAAACACTAAGTGATACCATCAGACAGGATCTATAAAACACTAAGTGATATCATCAGACAGGATCTGTAAAACACTGAGTGATACCATCAGACAGGATCTATAAAACACGGAGTGATACCATCAGACAGGATCTATAAAACAGGGAGTGATACCATCAGACAGGATCTATAAAACACGGAGTGATACCATCAGACAGGATCTATAAAACACTGAGTGATACCATCAGACAGGATCTATAAAACACTAAGTGATACCATCAGACAGGATCTATAAAACACTAAGTGATATCATCAGACAGGATCTATAAAACACTAAGTGATACCATCAGACATGATCTATAAAACACTAAGTGATATCATCAGACATGATCTATAAAACACTAAGTGATATCATCAGACAGGATCTATAAAACACTAAGTGATATCATCAGACAGGATCTATAAAACACTAAGTGATACCATCAGATAGGATCTATAAAACACTAAGTGATACCATCAGACAGGATCTATAAAACACGGAGTGATACCATCAGACAGGATCTATAAAACACTAAGTGATACCATCAGACAGGATCTATAAAACACTAAGTGATACCATCAGACAGGATCTATAAAACACTAAGTGATACCATCAGACAGGATCTATAAAACACGGAGTGATACCATCAGACAGGATCTATAAAACACTAAGTGATACCATCAGACAGGATCTATAAAACACGGAGTGATACCATCAGACAGGATCTATAAAACACTGTGTGATACCATCAGACAGGATCTATAAAACATGGAGTGATACCATCAGACAGGATCTATAAAACACGGAGTGATACCATCAGACATGATCTATAAAACACTAAGTGATACCATCAGACAGGATCTATAAAACACGGAGTGATATCATCAGACAGGATCTATAAAACACGGAGTGATACCATCAGACAGGATCTATAAAACACGGAGTGATACCATCAGACAGGATCTATAAAACATGGAGTGATACCATCAGACAGGATCTATAAAACACAGAGTGATATCATCAGACAGGATCTATAAAACACGGAGTGATACCATCAGACAGGATCTATAAAACACGGAGTGATACCATCAGACAGGATCTATAAAACACGGAGTGATATCATCAGACAGGATCTATAAAACACGGAGTGATACCATCAGACAGGATCTATAAAACACTGAGTGATACCATCAGACATGATCTATAAAACACGGAGTGATATCATCAGACAGGATCTATAAAACACTAAGTGATACCATCAGACAGGATCTATAAAACACGGAGTGATACCATCAGACAGGATCTATAAAACACTGAGTGATACCATCAGACATGATCTATGAAACACGAGTGATACCATCAGACAGGATCTATAAAACATGGAGTGATACCATCGGACAGGATCTATAAAACACGTGTGATACCATCAGAAGAACGGGGGCATTAAGATTGGCAGTGAAAGCATCGGATTTTATTGTTAAGGCCTAGGTTTGAACACAAGACATCAGATCTTGCCTACACGATAGAATTTTAAAATGGCGGCTTATGCGGTCGTTCAGTGTTGTACAACATACGTAATTGATTTGATAATTGAACACAAACAACTGAGCAACAGCAAAACGTTGAGCCAACATTTGTTGGAATTGTTAGGAAGACAAATTATATCGACTGATCAACTCACTGCTAAAGGCCTGGCAGTATGTCTTGACAAATACAGGGATCAGTTCACGTCTGTCTGTGGCATATATCACTCTGTATGTCTGTCTACTGTCTATGGGAAGTGGACTACGGGGTCTTTGCAAGACCATAGCATCAGACTTCCCACACAACGTGATGTGTACAGAGCAGTAGTCTTGACACCCTGCTGTACTACTGCCAGACCTGCACCACCTACCACAGCACATCCAACATCTGGAGCTGTTCCTTTAGAGATGACTGTGCAAGGTCCCCAACATCACGTGACAAGATCGCGTGTCCAACCTTCAAGTTGTGAAGAAGTCAGGTTTGCCAAGTGTACAGTGTCTGCTCGTCAAACACCGACCTGGTTGGAGAGGACACCTTGTCTACATGAAGGACAATCGCATTCCACATTCCAAAGATGGTTCCGTAAGGAGAGCTGAAATAGCGATGCAGTGACCTGAGAAGACCACTGAAGTACATGGATATTGTGAAGACTAACCCATCAGCTGTGATGCCAACATGAAATAACTGGGTATACAGAGTAAGCTTGTAACACAGTCAGCTGGTGACAGCAATACACGACATGAAATAACTGGGTATACAGAGTAAGCTTGTAACAGAGTCAGCTGGTGACAGCAATACACGCAGGACCTAATCCAATCTGAACAGCACACAACAGAAGAGGAACTGGCGGAAGTGGAAGCCAAGGCCACAGGAATCTTTCCCATGCAGCATCCGCGGAAGAACACATGCCTTCAGAATCCATTCTACAAGCCACTTGAAGACTCAACATCTGCAGAACAGCACATGTCTTCAGAATCTATTCTACAAGCCACTTGAAGACTCAACATCTACAGAACAACACATGCCTTCAGAATCTATTCTACAAGCCATTTGAAGACCCAACATCTACAGAACAACACATGCCTTCAGAATTCATTCTACAAGCCATTTGAAGACATCTGTTCATGTGCCTGTCTATTCGTGTGTCTGTCTGTTTGTCTGTTCATGTGCCTGTCTGTTCGTGTGTCTGTCTGTCTGTCTGTTCGTGTGTCTGTCTGTTCGTGTGTCTGTCTGTTTGTCTGTTCGTGTGTCTGTCTGTTTGTCTGTTCGTGTGTCTGTCTGTCTGTTCGTGTGTATGTCTGTCTGTCTGTTCGTGTGTCTGTCTGTTTGTCTGTTCGTGTGTCTGTCTGTTTGTCTGTTCGTGTGTCTGTGTGTCTGTTCGTGTGTCTGTCTGTCTGTTCGTGTGTCTGTCTGTTTGTCTGTTCGTGTGTCTGTCTGTTTGTCTATTCGTGTGTCTGTCTGTCTGTCTGTCTGTTCGTGTGTCTGTCTGTTTGTCTGTTCATGTGTCTGTCTGTTTGTTCATGTGTCTGTCTGTTCATGTGTCTGTCTGTTTGTCTGTTTCGTGTGTCTGTCTGTTTGTCTATTCATGTGTCTGTCTGTTTGTCTGTCTGTGTATGTGTCTGTTTGTATGTCTGTCTGTGTATGTGTCTGTTTGTGTGTCTGTCTGTGTATGTGTCTGTTTGTGTATGTGTCTGTTTGTATGTCTGTCTGTGTATGTGTCTGTTTTGTATGTCTGTCTGTGTATGTGTCTGTTTGTGTGTCTGTATGTGTATGTGTCTGTGTGTCTGTTTGTATGTCTGTTTGTGTATGTCTGTTTGTATGTCTTTCTGTGTATGTGTCTGTTTGTATGTTTGTCTGTGTATGTGTCTGTGTGTCTGTTTGTATGTCTGTCTGTGTATATGTCTGTCTGTGTATGTGTCTGTTTGTGTTCTGTTTGTGTATGTGTCTGTTTGTGTATGTTCTGTTTGTGTATGTTTGTTGTGTATGTGTCTGTTTGTTGTGTCTGTTTGTGTGTCTGTTTGTGATGTGTCTGTGTTGTGTCTGTTTGTGTTCTGTTTGTGTTGTGTCTGTTTGTGTGTTGTTGTGTATGTGTCTGTTTGGTGTCTGTTTGGATGTGTCTGTTTGTGTGTCTGTTGTGTGTTCTGTTGTAGTGTCTGTTTGTGTGTCTGTTTGTGTGTCTGTTTGATGTGTCTGTTTGTGTATGTGTCTGTTTGTGTATTGTCTGTTTGTGTGTCTGTTGTGTATGTGTCTTGTTGTGTTGTTTGTGGTCTGTTGTGTGTCTGTTTGTATTGTCTGTTTGTGTTTGTTGTCTGTTGTGTATGTGTCTGTTTGTGTGTGTCTGTTTGTGTGTTCTGTTTGTGTGTCCTGTTTGTTGTGTTTATGTTGTCTGTGTATGTGTCGTTTGTTTTGTGTTTGTGTATGTGTCTGTTTGTATCGTTTTGTTGTTTTGTGTATGTGTCTGTTTGTGTATGTGTCTGTTTGTGTATGTGTCTGTTTGTGTATGTGTCGTTTGTGTTGTGTGTATGTGTTCTGTTTTGTGTGTCTGTTTTGTAGTGTCTGTTTGTGTTTGTCTGTTGTGTTGTGTCTGTTGTTATGTGTCTGTTTGTGTGTCTGTTTGTGTGTCTGTTTGTGATTGTCTGTTTGTGTTGTTTGTTTGTGTCTGTTGTGTCTGTTTTTGTATGTGTCTGTTTGTGTATGTGTCTGTTTGTTTGTTGTGTCTGTGTATGTGTCTTTTGTGTATGTGTCTGTTTGTGTATGTGTCTGTTTGTGTATGTGTCTGTTTGTTATGTGTCTGTTTGTGTGTGTCTGTTTTGTGTCGTTTGTGTGTCTGTTGTGTGTCTGTTTGTGTAGTCTTTTTTTTTTTTTTTTTTTTTTTTTTTTTTTTTTTTTTTTTTTTTTTTTTTTTTTTTTTTTTTTTTTTTTTTTTTTTTTTTTTTTTTTTTTTTTTTTTTTTTTTTTTTTTTTTTTTTTTTTTTTTTTTTTTTTTTTTTTTTTTTTTTTTTTTTTTTTTTTTTTTTTTTTTTTTTTTTTTTTTTTTTTTTTTTTTCGTGTGTCTGTTGTGTCTGTTCGTGTGGTCTGTCTGTCTGTTCGTGTGTCTGTCTGTTTGTCTGTTTCGTGTGTCTGTCTGTTTTGTCTATTCGTGTGTCTGGTCTGTCTGTCTGTCTGTTCGTGTGTCTGTCTGTTTGTCTGTTCATGTGTCTGTCTGTTTGTTCATGTGTCTGTCTGTTCATGTGTCTGTTGTTTGTCTGTTCGTGTGTCTGTCTGTTTGTCTATTCATGTGTCTGTCTGTTTGTCTGTTCTGTGTATGTTGGTCTGTTTTGTATGTCTGTCTGTGTATGTGTCTGTTTGTGTGTCTGTTTGTGTATGTGTCTGTTTGTGTATGTGTCTGTTTGTTGTTGTCTGTGTATGTGTCTGTTTGTATGTCTGTCTGTGTATGTGTCTGTTTGTGTGTCTGTATGTGTATGTGTCTGTGTGTCTGTTTTGTGTATGTCTGTTTGTGTATGTCTGTTTTGTATGTCTTTCTGTGTATGTGTCTGTTTGTATGTTTGTTCTGTGTATGTGTCTGTGTGTCTGTTTGTATGTCTGTCTGTGTATATGTCTGTTGTGTATGTGTCTGTTTTGTGTGTCTGTCTGTGTATGTGGCTGTTTGTTGTATGTGTCTGTTTGTGTGTGTCTGTTTGTGTTGATGTGTCTGTTTGTTTGTGTTTGTGTATGTGTCTGCTTTGTGTGTCTGTGTTTGTGTATGTGTCTGTTTGTGTGTCTGTTTGTGTCTGTTTGTGTATGTGTCTGTTGTGTGTCTGTTTGTGTAGTGTCTTTTGTTTGTTGTCTGTTTGTGTGTCTGTTTTGTATTGTCTTGTATGTGTCTGTTCGTTTGTGTTCTGTTTGTGTGTCTTTTGTGTATGTCTGTTTGTGTGTCTGTTTGTGTGTCTGTTTGTGTTGTTGTGTGGTCTGGTTGGTTGTGTGTTGTGTGTTTGTGTGTCTTTTTGTTGTTGTGTTCTGCTTTTGTATTGTCGTGTTTGTTTGTGTTGTGTGTCTGTTTGTGTATGTGTCTGTGGTTTTGTGTATGTGTCTGTTTGTGTATTGTCTGTTTGTGTATGTGTCTGTATGTATGTCTGTTTGTGTATGTGGTCTGTTGTTGTTATGTGTTGTGTTAGTGTTCTGTATGTATGTTATGTTTGTGTTTGTGTCTGTTTGTGTGTCTGTTTGTGTATTGTGTCTGTTTGTATTGTGTCCGTTTGTGTTGTTTGTTGTTGTTGTTCTGTTTGTGTTTGTGTGTCTGTTTGTGTAGTGGTGTCTGTTTGTGTATGTCTGTTTGTGTCTGATATGTGTGCTGTTGTGATGTGTCGTTTGTGTTTGTCTGTTTGTGTATGTGTCTGTTTGTATATGTGTCCGTTTGTGTATGTCTGTTGTGTATGGTCTGTTTGTGTATGTGTCTGTTTGTGTGTCTGTTTGTGTATGTGTCTGTTTGTATATGTGTCTGTTTGTGTATGTGTCTGTTTGTGTGTCTGTATGTTGTTTTTTTTGTGTATTGTGTCTGTTTGTTGTTTTGGTCTGTTTGGTTGTGTCTGTTTGTTATGTGTCTTGTTTGTGTATGTTGTTGTTTGTGTTGTGTATGGTTTTTGTGTATTGTCTGTTTGTGTGTCTGTTTGTGTATGTGCTGTTGTATTGTGTTTGTGTGTTCTGTTTGTGTTATGTGTCTGTTTGGTGTCTGTTTGTGTGTCGTTTGTATGTGTTGTGTTTGTTGTTGTGTGTCTGTTTGTGTATGTGTCTGTTTGTGTTGTTTGTGTTTGTGTTGGTTGTTTGTTTGTTGTTTGTTGTATTGTGTTTGTGTGTTGTTTTTGTGTTATGTGTCTTTTTTGTATTGTCTGTTTGTGTGTCTGTTTGGTATGTGTCTGTTGTGATGTGTGTGTTTGTGTAGTTCTGTTTGTGTGTGTCTGTTTGTGTGTGTTGTTGTGTGGTTTTGTGTATGTGTTTGTATGTTGTTGTGTTTGTTGTGTGTCTGTTTGTGTATGTGTCTGTTTGTGTATGTGTCTGTTTGTGTGTCTGTTTGTGTGTGTCTTGTGTGTGTTGTTTGTGTGTCTGTTGTGTGTGTCTGTTTGTGTATGTGGTTGTCTGTTTGTGTATGGTCTGTTTGTGTATGTGTCTGTTGTGTTATGTGTTTTGTGTATGTGTCTGTTTGTGTCTGTTGTTTTGTGTTGTTGTTGTGTTGTTTGTTGTGTCTTTTGTGTATGTGTCTGTTTGTATGTGTCTGTGTTGTGTGTTTGTTGTCTGTTTGTGTATGTGTCTTGTTTGTGTATGTGTCTGTTTGTGTATGTCTGTTTGTGTGTTGTTTGTTGTCTTTGGTTTGTTGTATGTGTCTGTTTGTGTGTCTGTTGATTGTTATGTGTGTGTCTGTTTGTGTAGTTGTTTTGTGTGTCTGTTTGGTATGTGTCTGTTTGTTATGTGTCTGTTTGTAGTATGTTGTGTGTATGTGTCTGTTTGTGTTGTGTCTGTTTGTGTATGTGTCTGTTTGTGTATGTGTCTGTTTGTGTTGTCTGTTGTGTATGTGTCTGTTGTGTTTTCTGTTGGTATGTGTCTGTTTGTTGTCGTTTGGTCTGGGTTTGTTGTGTCTGTTTTTATGTCTGTTTTGTTTTGTGTGTGTGTCTGTTTGTGTTGTGTCTGTTGTGTATGTATGTTTGTTGTGTCTGTTTGTGTATGTGTTGTTTGTGTATGTGTTTGTTTTGTGTATGTGTCTGTTTGTGTGTCTGTTTGTGTATGTTGTTCTGTTGTGATGTGTCTGTTGTGTATGTTTGTTGTGTTGGTTGTCGTTTGTGTATGTGTCTGTTTTGTGGTCTGTTTGTGTTATGTGTCTGTTTTGTATGTGTCTGTTTGTGTGTTGTTTGTTGTGTCTGTTTGTGTATGTGTCTGTTTGTATGTGTCTGTTGTGTATGGTCTGTTTTGTGTTCTGTTGTGTGTTCTGTTTTGTAGTCTGGTTTGTTCTGTTTGTGTGTCTGTTGGTGTGTTGTTGTATGTGTGTCTGTTGTGTTTGTGTCTTTGTGTATGTGTTGTTTGTGTGTCTGGGTTTGGTGTATGTGTCTGTTTGTGTATGTCTGTTTGTGTATGTGTCTGTTTGTGTGTCTGTTTTGTTGTATGTGTCTGTTTGTGTATGTGTCTGTTTGTGTATGTGTCTGTTTGTGTATGTGTCTGTTTGTGTATGTGTCTGTTTGTGTATGTGTTTGTGTCTGTTTGTGTATGTGTCTGTTTGTGTTGTGTCTGTTTGGTGTGTATGTGTCGTTGTGTTGTGTCTGTTTTGTTGTCGTTTGTGTGTCTGTTTGGATGTGTCTGTTTGATGTGTCTGTTTGTATGTATGTTTTGTTTGTTGTTGTGTTTGTGTCTGTTTGTTGTGTCTGTTGTGTATGTCTTTGTGTGATGTGTCTGTTTGTGTGGTTGTTTGTTGTGTCTGTTTGTGTATGTGTCTGTTTGTGTGTCTGTTTGTTGTGTCTGTTTGTGTATGTGTCTGTTGTGTGTGTTTGTGTGCTGTTTGTGTATGTGTCTGTTTGTGTATGTGTCTGTTTGTGTATGTGTCTGTTTGTGTATGTGTCTGTTTGTTTGTGTCTTTTGTGTATGTGTCTGTTGTGTAGTGTCTGTTTTGTGGTTGTGTCTTGTTTGTATGGGGGGGGGGGGGGGGGGGGGGGGGGGGGGGGGGGGGGGGGGGGGGGGGGGGGGGGGGGGGGGGGGGGGGGGGGGGGGGTTTTTTTTTTTTTTTTTTTTTTTTTTTTTTTTTTAGTGTCTGTTTGTGTATGTGTCTGTTTGTTGTGTCTGTTTGTGTATGTGTCTTTGTTGTGATGTGTCTGTTTGTTGTGATGTGTCTGTTTGTGTGTGTCTGTTTGTGTGTCTGTTTGTGTATGTGTCTGTTTTGTGTGTCTGTCTGTCTGTGTGTCTGTCTGCTCGTGTGTCTGTCTGTGTGTCTGTCTGTCTGACTGTCTGTGTGTCGTTTGGTGTGACTGTGTGTGTGTGTGTGTGTCTGTTTGTGTGTCTGTCTGTTTGTGTGTCTGTCTGTGTGAATGGTTGTGTGTCTCACTGTTTATGTGTCCCTCTGTTCATGTGTCTGTGTGTCTGTCTGTTCGTGTGTCTAGAGCGTTTCATCGCACCGAGGAAGTTGCATATGCGCTGTACCCACATCTATTAGTGATAAACTGACAGATATTTTTACATCTGTGGAGAACCATATACACTGCGGCGATATCAAGTGAAAACAGGGAACACGGAAAATAGGGGAGGGTACACTAAGTTGTCATCACTTGACTGTTGAGTACTCAGATGGCCAGCACACAAGTTGTCATCACTTGACTGTTGAGTACTCAGATGGCCAGCACACAAGCTGTCAGTCATCACTTGACTGTTGAGTACTCAGATGGCCAGCACACAGGCTACCTGGTATGTGTGGGTTGAGGAGAGGGGCTGAACTCGAGACACAAGATCCTGAATCCATGGCCCTATCCACACCGCCATCAGCCCTGTCACAAAGTATCCAGCCAGTCTGTGTGGCTGACATTATGCCACAGACGTGATATCAGTGCCATTGACACACACACACACACACACACACACACACACACACACACACACACACACACACACACACACACACACAACACACACACACCACACACACACACAACACACACACACACACAAAAACACACACACACACACACACAAACACACACACACACACATACACACTCACACACACACACACACACACACAAACACACACAACAACACACACACACACACACACACACACACACACACACACACACACACACACAGTATGTCCGTCAGCCAGCAGACCTACCTTTAATGCTGAGTCCTTTGTTGCTGGTGTCACCAGTGTTAATGGACAGCATGAAGATGGTGTTGGTGAACCTCAGGATGTTTTCCAGCGACCACGCCACCCGTGGATACAGGATGTGGAAGGCTTCCGCCATGTTGGCGCCCCGCCCCATCCCCGGGGGCAGCAGACGAGTTAAGGTGTCTCCACATTGCACGATCTTCAGATGGGCGTCAAAGAACACGTGGTAAGGAAACGTCTGGCAGAACTGGCGTCCACTTAGCGTCACGCTCTCCTCCTGATAAGACGACAGCAAGGAATACAGACAGAAATCTGCACTATGCCCAAGAGGGATTAAAAGTACTCGAACGATTCTATAGGCGTTCAAGCCATTTTTGCCGGCAATTATCAAAAGGAAAGGCTGTCAAGCACCAGGAGAAGTCAAATGCTCCAACCCAGCGGGTCCCCGGGTGACGGATAGGGGAATGCCCTGTTATGGTGTAGCTGTGAATATTCAATAAACAGTCCAGGACCAAATCATGGGAGGCCCTTTGGCAAAGGCCGAGCACCCATCAGCCACCCTTGCTAGGGTTACAGGGAAACCATGGAGAACAACATGGCGGATGTGCACATCAGCGGAGGAACTTTGTTTAGTCAACGGCAAAGTACACAAGACGCTGGACAGAGACGCCCAGGGTCACCTAGTTCAGTCAGAGAACTACTGCTCACACTTGTATGGAGTGGTGACCACAAGTGATTATTTAGCTAAAGATAGCAATGAATAGCCGAGCAAGCGGAAAAAAAGGTAGACAGAAAGACAGAAAGGCAGACGGACAGACAGAAAAAAAACGAAAGAAAAAGAAAGAAAGAAAGAAAGAAAGAATTAAGAAATATAAATAAAGAAAGAAAGAAAGAAAGAATTAAGAAATATAAACAAAGAAAGAAAGAAAGAAAGAATTAAGAATATATAAACAAAGAAAGAAAGAAAGAATTAAGAAATATAAACAAAGAAAGAAAGAAAGAAAGAATTAAGAAATATAACAAAGAAAGAAAGAAAGAATTAAGAAATAAAACAAAGAAAGAAAGAATTAAGAAATATAAAGAAAGAAAGAAAGAAAGAATTAAGAAAATAAACAAAGAAAGAAAGAAAGAATTAAGAAATATAAAGAAAGAAAGACAGAAAGAAAGAATTAAGAAATATAAAGAAAGAAAGAAAGAAAGAAAGAATTAAAGAAATATAAAGAAAGAAAGAAAGAATTCAGAAATATAAAGAAAGAAAGAAAGAAAGAATTAAGAAATATAAAGAAAGAAAGAAAGAAAGAATTAAGAAATATAAAGAAAGAAAGAAAGAATTAAGAAATATAAAGAAAGAAAGAAGAAAGAAAGAATTAAGAAATATAAACAAAGAAAGAAAGAAAGAATTAAGAAATATAAACAAAGAAAGAAAGAATTAAGAAATATAAACAAAGAAAGAAAGAAAGAATTAAGAAATATAAACAAAGAAAGAAAGAAAGAATTAAGAAATATAAACAAAGAAAGAAAGAAATAATTAAGAAATATAAACAAAGAAAGAAAGAATTAAGAAATATAAACAAAGAAAGAAAGAAAGAATTAAGAAATGTAAAGAAAGAAAGAATAAAGAAATATAAACAAAGAAAGAAAGAAAGAAAGAATTAAGAAATATAAACAAAGAAAGAAAGAAAGAAAGAAAGAATTAAGAAATATAAACAAAGAAAGAAGAAGAAAGAAAAATTAAGAAATATAAAGAAAGAAGAAAGAAAGAAAGAAAGAAAGAATTAAGAAATGTAAAGAAAGAAAGAAAGAATTAAGAAATGTAAAGAAAGAAAGAATTAAGAAATATAAACAAAGAAAGAAAGAAAGAAAGAATTAAGAAATATATACAAAGAAAGAAGGAAAGAAAGAATTAAGAAATATAAACAAAGAAACGAAGAAAGAATTAAGAAATATAAACAAAGAAAGAAAGTAAGAAAGAAAGAATTAAGAAATACAAACAAACAAAGAAAGAATTAAGAATTGTAAACAAAGAAAGAAAGAATTAAGAAATATAAACAAAGAAATAAAGAAAGAAAGAATTAAGAAATATAAAGAAAGAAAGAAAAAAAAGAGAGAAGAAACAATTAAGAAATATATAGAAAGAAAGAAAGAATTAAGAAATATAAAGAAAGAAAGAATTAAGAAATATAAAGAAAGAAAGAAAAAAAAAAAGAAAGAAACAATTAAGAAATATAAGAAAGTAAGAAAGAATTAAGAAATATAAAGAAAGAAAGAAAGAATTAAGAAATATAAAGAAAGAAAGAAAGAAAGAATAAAGAAATATAAAGAAAGAAAGAAAGAATTAAGAAATATAAAGAAGAAAGAAAGAATTAAGAAATATAAAGAAAGAAAGAAAGAAAGAATCAAGAAATATAAAGAAAGAAAGAAAGAAAGAATTAAGAAATATAAAGAAAGAAAGAAAGAATTAAGAAATATAAAGAAAGAAAGAAAGAATTAAGAAATATAAAGAAAGAAAGAAAGAATTAAGAAATATAAAGAAAGAAAGAAAGAAAGAATAAAGAAATATAAAGAAAGAAAGAAAGAATTAAGAAATATAAAGAAAGAAAGAAAGAAAGAATTAAGAAATATAAAGGAAAGAAAGAAAGAAAGAATCAAGAAATATAAAGAAAGAAAGAAAGAAAGAATTAAGAAATATAAAGAAAGAAAGAAAGAATTAAGAAATATAAAGAAAGAAAGAAAGAAAGAATTAAGAAAAATAAAGAAAGCAAGAAAGAATCAAGAAATAAAAAGAAAGAAAGAAAGAATCAAGAAATATAAAGAAAGAATCAAGAAATATAAAGAAAGAAAGAAAGAATCAAGAAATATAAAGAAAGAAAGAAACAAACAATTAAGAAATATAAAGAAAGAAAGAAAGAAAGAATTAAGAAATATAAAGAAAGAAAGAAAGAAAGAAAGAATTAAGAAATATAAAGAAAGAAAGAAAGAAAGAAAGAATTCAGAAATATAAAGAAAGAAAGAAAGAAAGAATTAAGAAATATAAAGAAAGAAAGAAAGAAAGAAAGAATTAATAAATATAGAGAAAGAAAGAAAGAATTAAGAAATATAAAGAAAGAAAGAAAGAATTAAGAAATATAAACAAAGAAAGAAAGAAAGAATTAAGAAATATAAACAAAGAAAGAAAGAATTAAGAAATATAAACAAAGAAAGAAAGAAAGAATTAAGAAATATAAACAAAGAAAGAAAGAAAAAATTAAGAAATATAAACAAAGAAAGAAAGAAATAATTAAGAAATATAAACAAAGAAAGAAAGAATTAAGAAATATAACACAGAAGAAAGAAAGAAAGAATTAAGAAATGTAAAGAAAGAAAGAATAAAGAAATATAAACAAAGAAAGAAAGAAAGAAAGAATTAAGAAATATAAACAAAGAAAGATTGAAAGAAAGAAAGAATTAA
Source organism: Monoplex corrugatus (assembly GCA_030674185.1). Classification (NCBI taxonomy): domain Eukaryota; kingdom Metazoa; phylum Mollusca; class Gastropoda; order Littorinimorpha; family Ranellidae; genus Monoplex; species Monoplex corrugatus. The sequence goes on from JAPXFY010000018.1 coordinate 1,003,926, forward strand.
GAAATATAAACAAAGAAAGAAAGAAAGAAAGAAAGAATTAAGAAATATAAAGAAAGAAAGAAAGAAAGAAAGAATTAAGAAATGTAAAGAAAGAAAGAAAGAATTAAGAAATGTAAAGAAAGAAAGAATTAAGAAATATAAACAAAGAAAGAAAGAAAGAAAGAATTAAGAAATATATACAAAGAAAGAAAGAAAGAAAGAATTAAGAAATATAAACAAAGAAACGAAGAAAGAATTAAGAAATATAAACAAAGAAAGAAAGTAAGAAAGAAAGAATTAAGAAATACAAACAAAGAAAGAAAGAATTAAGAATTGTAAACAAAGAAAGAAAGAATTAAGAAATATAAACAAAGAAATAAAGAAAGAAAGAATTAAGAAATATAAAGAAAGAAAGAAAAAAAGAGAGAAAGAAACAATTAAGAAATATATAGAAAGAAAGAAAGAATTAAGAAATATAAAGAAAGAAAGAATTAAGAAATATAAAGAAA
>JAPXFY010000018.1:1009413-1019413 GCA_030674185.1 Monoplex corrugatus
TGGTGACGTGTGATTGGTCAGGATGTTTGGGATTTTGTGGTTGGTCAGGACATGTCAGGGTATGCGACTGGTCATGATGTGTGGCGTTGTTTGATTGGTCAGGACATGTGGAGGTGTGTGATTGTTCAGGATGTATGGACGAGTGTGATTGGTCAGGGTACGTCAGGGTGTGTGGCTGATAAAGATATGTTGAGGTGTGCGATTGGTCAGAATGTGTGGGGATGGGTGATTGGTCAGAATGTGTGGGGATGGGTGATTGGTCAGAATGTGTGGGGATGGGTGATTGGTCGGTGGGTGGGGAGTAGCATCGGGAGATGGTGAGTGGAGTGGGAAGGTGAAGGTCAGGGAAGTGGAGAGAGAAGACGGTGTGTTGCTGACTGCGGCCATGGCCCAGGTCCTCAGTGACAGTGTGCAGTTTGGTCAGCACCACGGTGTGCTGGAAGATCTCCCGTCCTGCCGCCCTGATCAGCCCTGGTGCACAACAGATATCTCACTTCCTGATGTTTATTTTATTTATTTATTTATTTTATTTACAATATTTATATAGCGCAAAATCTTGATAAAATCAAATCTAAGCGCTGAAGCAGACACACACGCAAGCACGCACGCACGCACGCACGCACACACACGCACGCACACACACACACACACACACACACACACACACACACACACACACACACACACGCATGGCTATAAATGGGGAGAAAGAATAAAAGCAATAAAAGCAAGAATAAAAGCAATGGAAAATTATAGAGAGCATAGCATATACAATTATATATTATAACCATGTGATTCCCTCCGAGCGGAGACAGGCTGCAGAGGGAGGGGGGGGGGGTTGAGTGAGGTTAGGATTTTATGCGGGGGAGAAAAGGTGAGTTTTGAGAGCGGACTTGAAGGAGACAAAAGTAGGTTGCTGACGGACTGAGAGAGGAAGTTTGTTCCAGGAGAGTGGACCAGAAACAGAGAAGGCTCGTGGACCATAGGTATTGAGCTTAGTGCGTGGAAAGCGAAAAGTCAGAGGATCAGAGGCAGAGCGGAGGGTACGTGAGGGAACATAGATCTCAAGTAGGCTTGACAGGTAATCGGGGGCTGCGTTATTGAGGCTTTGTAGCACATGGTGTCTAGTTTGTACTGTATGCGCTTTGATACAGGGAGCCAGTGAAGTTGTGCCAGGAGAGGAGATATGTGGTCAGCTTTTTTCTTTTTGAGTACAAGGCGTGCAGCATTGCTTTGAATGCGCTGTAGGATGTGAATGGTGGAGGCAGGAAGACCAGACAGGAGTGAATTGCAATAGTCAATGCGAGACATTATGAAGGAGAGAACGAGTTTTGCAGTTGTTTCGACAGAGAGATACTTCCTGATCAGCCTTATACGATGGAGATGATAGTAGCAGGATCTGGCAGTTTGAGAAACAAAGTTGTTCATGGAGAGGGTAGAGTCAATGCAGACACCAAGGTTTTTAGCTGAATCAGAAATTGGGACTGATGTGTTACATAATGGGAGAGAAAGAGGAGGCAGCTGAGAAAGTTTCTGACGGGTGCCAATGAGGATAGCTTCTGTTTTGTCGTCATTAAGCTGAAGTCTACAACGTGTCTAACATACACCTCACTTCTTGATATCTACAACGTGTCTAACATACACCTCACTTCCTGATGTCTACAACGTGTCTAACATACACCTCACACACAACCTGATGTTTACAACGTGTCTAACATACACCTCACACACAACCTGATGTCTACAACGTGTCTAACATACACCTCACTTCCTGATGTCTACAACGTGTCTAACATACACCTCACTTCTGATGTCTACAACGTGTCTAACATACACCTCACTTCCTGATGTCTACAAATTGTCTATGCCAAAGACTTGAATGTAAATAATAGAATAATGTTGCAGTCAAGTGGATATAGACTTGGATATTCGATCAGAAGATCGTTCGGATACCTGCGCTCTGTTGTTTTTTTCATAGTTACTGTTGTAAACTACAGGAAGGTCTGCACACATGTTGACCGGGCAGATGGGGAAAATGTCCTCCCTTACTTACAGGGTGGATGTCTCCAAACAGATCTAACCAGGACGTTTCTTTCTTTTTCTTCTTTCATTTCGTCTGTCTTTCTGAAAGAGAAAGAAGGAAAGACCCTGGATTCAATCCGCTTGAATACCTGCGCCTGGTGAGTGAAGGATGGAGATTTGTCTGATTTCCTGGGTCATCGTGTGTTCAGACGTGTGTGTCTTTGACAACAATACCATTACATGTAGATGTAAGATCAGTAACTATGGAAACATGTTAACGTTTCCTGTTTTCTACTGTTTGATTTGACAAGTGTTTTAGTGTTACCAAGGTTTGGTGTTTTCCTGGCATAAATTGATTGATTGATTGATTGATTGATTGATTGATTGATTGACTGCTTGCTTGATTGATTGGTTGATTGGTTGATTGATTGATTGATTGACTGCTTGACTGGCTGAGTGATGATTGATTGATTGATTGATTGATTGATTGATTGGTTGGTTGGTTGGTTGGTTGGTTGGTTGGTTGATTGATGATATTATTACTACTACTATTACTATTACTACTACTACCATGACCACAGAAAGCAGAGACAGCAACAAATGTCTGCGCCTGGACACAGGTTGTCTGTGCAAGCATTACTATTGAAACTAACACGACTGTGCTAGGACAGAGGAGAGAGAGAGGAGGGGGGTGGGGGGTGGAAAGCTGCAACAGCAACCAGCCACAGTCGTCAGCCTTCATGTGTGTCCGCTGTGCCAAGGACTGCCACTCAACATTGAGCCTGTTCAGCCACAGCTGACACTTCCACGTCCAACTGAGTCCTTAATCTCTGCCTCCGATCCTCTGACTTTTCGCTTTCCACGCACTAAGCTCAATACCTATGGTCCACGAGCCTTCTCTGTTTCTGGTCCGCTCTCCTGGAACAAACTTCCTCTCTCTCTCCGTCAGCAACCTACTTTTGTCTCCTTCAAGTCCGCTCTCAAAACTCACCTTTTCTCCTCTGCATAAAATCCTGACCTCACTCAATCCCCTCTGCAGCCTTTCTCCACTCGGAGGGGAATCACATTGTAATATATATAATTGTATATAATATGCTCTCTATAATTTTCCATTGCTTTTATTCTTTCTCCCCATTTTAGCCGTGTGCGTGTGCGTGCGTGTGTGTGTGTGTGTGTGTGTGTGTGTGTGTGTGTGTGTGCGTGCGTGCGTGTGTGTCTGTTTTAGCGCTTAGATTTGATTTTGTCAAGATTTTGCGCTATACAAAAATAAAGTATTGTATTGTATTGTTAACCTGGCGCATCCATCGTTTGATCTGACAGAGAGCGCCACCATCACTACTACCACCTCTGCCTCTACCATCACTACCAACTAGTACCACTGTTACTACTATTCTACTCTTACTATTGCCGTTGCTATTTACTACTAAATCCATAACTACTACTACTGTTGTTATCACTGCTGCTATTTTTACTTCTAATTCTACTACTTCTGTGTCATCTTTCACTACCTCAAGAACACGAACACGGTGATTCACCAATCAACTCACCAACAACATCAACACAACACTGTAAGTCATCTTTCAACTCACCGACATCAACACAACACAGTGAGTCACCAAACAGCTCACCAACAACAACACAACACAGTGAGTCACCAAACAGCTCACCAACATCAACACAACACAGTGAGTCACCAAACAGCTCACCAACATCAACACAACACAGTGAGTCACCAAACAGCTCACCAACATCAACACAACACAGTGAGTCACCAAACAGCTCACCAACATCAACACAACACAGTGAGTCACCAAACAGATCACCAACATAAACACAACACAGTGAGTCACCAAACAGCTCACCAACATAAACACAACACAGTGAGTCACCAAACAGCTCACCAACATCACACAACACAGTGAGCACCAAACAGCTCACCAACATCAACACAACACAGTGAGTCACCAAACAGCTCACCAACATCAACACAACACAATGAGTCAACAAACAGCTCATCTACACAACACAGTGAGTCACAAACAGCTCACCAACATCAACACAACACATTGAGTCAACAAACAGCTCTCCAACATCAACACAACATAGTGAGTCAATCAACTCACCAATATCAACACAATACTGTAGTCATCATCAGCTCACCGACATCAACACATCACAGTGAGTCATCAACTCACCAACATCTACACAACACAGTGAGTCAATCAACTCACCAATATCAACACAACAGTGTAAGTCACCAAACAGCTCACCGACACCAAAACAACGCAACACAATGAGTCACCAATCAACTCACCAACAACAACATTAACACAACACTGCAAGTCATAAATGAACTCAACAAAATTAACACAACACAGAGAGTCATCAATGAACTCACCAACAACAAGTGGCGCCAGACCATCCGACAGCTGTAGTAATGAAGTAACAGTCCATCTGTCGTCCAGCTCACATCTGAAATCAATCAGCGAATGTATTGATAGGGGACAGTGTATGATAGGGACAGTGTATTGATAGGGACAGTGTATTATGATAGGGACATGTATTGATAGGGACAGTGTAATTGATAGGACAGTGTATTATGATAGGGACAGTGTATTGATAGGGACAGTGTATTGATAGGGACAGTGTATTTATTGATAGGGACAGTGTATATGATAGGGACAGGTTGTATTGATAGGGACATGTATGTATTGATAGGGACAGTGTATGTATTGATAGGGACAATGTATTGATAGGGACAGTGTTGATTGATAGGGACATGTTTGATAGGACAATGTATTGATAGGGACAGTGTATTGATAGGGACAGTGTATTGATAGGGACAGTGTATTGATAGGACATGTATTGATAGGGACAATGTATGTATTGATAGGGACAGTGTATTGATAGGGACAGTGTATTGATAGGACAGTGTTTTGATAGGGACAATGTATTGATAGGGACAGTGTATTGATAGGGACAGTGTATTGATAGGGACAATGTATTGATAGGGACAGTGTATTGATAGGGACAATGTATTGATAGGGACAATGTATTGATAGGGACAGTGTATTGATAGGGACAGTGTATTGATAGGGACAGTGATTTTGATAGGGACAGATGATAGATGTATTGATAGGGACAGTGTATTGATAGGGACAGTGTATTGATAGGGACAGTGTATTGATAGGGACAGTGTATTGATGATAGGGACAGTGTATTGATAGGGACAGTGTATGATAGGCATGATGATAGGGACAGTGTATTGTAAAAGGGACAGTGTATTGATAGGGACAGTGTTATGCAGTATTGATAGGGACAGTGTATGTATTGATAGGGACAGTGTATTGATAGGGACATGTGTATTGATAGGGACAGTTGTATTGATAGGGACAAGTGTATTGATAGGGACAGTGTATTGATAGGGACAGTGATGTATTGATAGGGACATGTATTGATAGGGACAGTGTATTGATAGGGACAGTGTATGTATTGATAGGGACATGTAGTATTGATAGGGACAGTGTATTGATAGGGACAGTGTATTGATAGGGACAGTGTATGTATTGATAGGGACAGTGTATTGATAGGGACAGGATGTATTGATAGGGACAGTGTATTGATAGGGACAGTAGATAGGGACAGTGTATTGATAGGGACAGTGTGGGACAGTGTATATTGATAGGACAGTGTATTGATAGGGACAGTGTGTATTGATAGGGACAGTGTATTGATAGGGACGTGTATTGATAGGGACAGTGTATTGATTGGGACAGTGTATGATTATAGGACAGTGTATTGATAGGGACAGTGTATTGATAGGGACAGTGTATTGATAGGGACAGTGTATTGATAGGGACAGTGTATTGATAGGGACAGTGTATGTATTGATAGGGACAGTGTATTGATAGGGACAGTGTATGTATTGATAGGGACAGTGTATTGAAGGGACAGTGTATTGATAGACTGTATGATAGGGACAGTGTATTGATAGGGACAGTGTATTGATAGGGACAGTGTATTGATAGGGACAGTGTATTGATAGGGACAGTGTATGATAGGACAGTGTATTGATAGGGACAGTGTATTGAAGGACAGTGTATTGATAGGACAGTGTATTGATAGGGACAGTGTATTGATAGGGACAGTGTATTGATAGGACAGTGTATTGATAGGGACATTGTATTGATAGGGACAGTGAATGATAGGGACAGTGTATTGATAGGGACAGTGTATTGATAGGGACAGTGTATTGATAGGACAGTGTATTGATAGGGACAGTGTATTGATAGGGACAGTGTATTGATAGGGACAGTGTATTGATAGGGACATGTATTGATAGGGACGTGTATTGAAGGGACAGTGTATTGATAGGACAGTGTATTGATAGGGACAGTGTATTGAAGGGACAGTGTATTGATAGGACAGTGTATGATTGGGACAGTGTATTGATAGGGACAGTGTATTGATAGGGACAGTGTATTGATAGGGACAGTGTATTGTTAGGGACAGTGTTTATTGATAGGGACAGTGTATGTATGAAGAGACAGTGTATTGATAGGGACAGGTATGTATTGATAGGGACAGTGTATTGATAGGGACAGTGTATTGATAGGGACAGGTATTGATAGGGACAGTGTATGTATTGATAGGGACAGTGTATTGATAGGGACAGTGATGTATTGATAGACAGTGTATTGATAGGGACAGTGTATGTATTGATAGGGACAGTGTATTGATAGGGACAGTGTATGTATGATAGGACAGTGTATTGATAGGGACAGTGTATTGATAGGGACAGTGTATGATAGGACAGTGTATGATAGGGACATGTATTGATAGGGACAGTGTATTGATAGGGACGTGTATGATAGGGAAGTGTATTGATAGGACAGTGTATGATAGGGACAGTGTATTGATAGGGACAGTGTATTGATAGGGACAGTATTGATAGGGACAGTGTATTGAAGGGACAGTGATTGATAGGGACAGTGTATTGATAGGGACAGTGTATTGATAGGGACAGTAGATGGATATTAGATAGGGACAGTGTATTGTTTGATAGGGACAGTGTATTGATAGGGACAAGTGTATTGATAGGGACAGTGTGTATGTATTGATAGGGACAGTGTATTGATAGGGACAGTGTATTGATAGGACAGTGTATTGATAGGGACAGTGTATGATAGGGGACAGTGTATTGATAGGGACAGTGTATGATAGGGACAGTGTAATGATAGGGACAGTGTATTGATAGGGACAGTGTATGATAGGGACATGTATTGATAGGGACAGTGTATTGATAGGGACAGTGTATTGATATAGGGACAGTGTATTGATAGGGACAGTGTATGTATTGATAGGGACAGTGTATTGATAGGGAAGTGTATTGATGGACAGTGTATTGATAGGGACAGTGTATTGATAGGGACAGTGTATTGATAGGGACAGTGTATATGATAGGGACAGTGTATTGATAGGGACATGTATGTATTGATAGGGACAGTGTATTGATAGGGACAGTGTATTGATAGGGACAGTGTATTGATAGGGACAGTGTATTGATAGGGACAGTGTATTGATAGGGACAGTGATGTATTGATAGGGACAGTGTATTGATAGGGACAGTGTATTGATAGGGACAGTGTATTGATAGGGACAGTGTATTGATAGGGACAGTGTATTGATAGGGACAGTGTATTGATAGGGACAGTGTATTGATAGGGACAGTGTATTGATAGGGACAGTGTATGATAGGGACATGTTATTGATAGGGACAGTGTATTGATAGGGACAGTGTATTGATAGGGACATGTGTATTGATAGGGACATGTTGTATTGATAGGGACAGTGTATATGATAGGGACAGTGTATTGATAGGGACAGTGTATTGATAGGGACAGTGTATTGATAGGGACAGTGTATTGATAGGGACAGTGTATTGATAGGGACAGTGTATTGATAGGGACAGTGTATTGATAGGGACAGTGTGTATTGATAGGGACAGTGTATTGATAGGGACAGTGTTGTATTGATAGGGACAGTGTATTGATAGGGACAGTGTATTGATAGGGACAGTGTAATGATAGGGACAGTGTATTGATAGGGACAGTGTATTTGATAGGGAATGATTGATAGGGACAGGTGTATGTATTGATAGGGACAGTGTATTGATAGGGACAGTGTATTGATAGGGACAGTGTATTGATAGGGACAGTGTATTGATAGGACAGTGTATATGATAGGGACATGTGTATTGATAGGGACAGTGTATTGATAGGGACAGTGTATTGATAGGGACAGTGTATTGATAGGGACAGTGTATTGATAGGGACAGTGTATTGATAGGACAGATGTATTGATAGGGACAGTGTATTGATAGGGACATGATGTATTGATAGGGACATGTGTATTGATAGGGACAGTGTATTGATAGGGACAGTGTATTGTAGGGACAGTGTAAATGTATGATAGGGACAGTGTATTGATAGGGACAGTGTATTATTGATAGGGACAGTGTATTGATAGGACAGTGTATTGATAGGGACAGTGTATTGATAGGACAGTGTATTATTGAAGGGACAGTGTATTGATAGGACAGTGTATTGATAGTGACAGTGTTTTGACAGTTATGATAGGGACAGTGTATTGAAGGGACAGTGTATTGTATGAGACAGGATTATGATAGGGACAGTGTATTGATAGGGACAGTATATTGATAGGGACAGTGTATTATTGATAGGGACAGTGTATGTATTGATAGGGACAGTGTATTGATAGGGACAGTGTATTGATAGGGACAGTGTATTGATAGGGACAGTGTATTGATAGGGACAGTGTGTATTGATAGGGACAGTGTATTGTATTGATGGGACAGTGTATGTATTGATAGGGACAGTGTATGTATTGATAGGGACAGTGTATTGATAGGGACGGGTGTATTGATAGGGACAGTGTATTGATAGGGACAGATGTATTGATAGGGACAGTGTATGTATTGATAGGGACAGTGTATTGATAGGGACAGTGTATGATAGGACAGTGTATTGATAGGGACAGTGTATGTATGATAGGGACAGTGTATTGATAGGGACAGTGTATGTATTGATAGGGACAGTGTATGTATTGATAGGGACAGTGTATTGATAGGGACAGTGTATGTATTGATAGGGGGACAGTTAGAGAGTGTATTGATAGGGACAGTGTATTGATAGGACAGTGGTATTGATAGGGACAGTGTATGTATTGATAGGGACAGTGTATGTATTGATAGGGACAGTGTTGTATTGATAGGGACAGTGTATTGATAGGGACAGTGCATGTATTGATAGGAATAGTCTTTGTATTGCACTGTTCACACAATTACACTCAATGCACATTGTGAATTTTCAGACTTCTTTCTGAGGTACTGGAGAAATGAATTCAAACTTTAAATACTGCGAACACTAATTTGACCTGTTGTGTCATATGGAAGTGAAGGATTGACTCTTAAAGCTGTAGATGAAAACAGAATCAAAAGTGCAGAGATGTGGTTCCACAGAAAGACTTCTAAGAATAAGCTGGACTGAAAGACGAACAAACCAAAGCATTCTGGAAGAACTGAACAAACAACCTGAACTTTTAGGCCTGGTTAGGAAAAGGAATATGAAAACTTTGGACATGCTATGAACATCAGAACTGCCATGTAATGAAGACTGTGGCCCATGGCAAAATGGAGGGCAAGAGACGACAAGGAAGACCGCCGGCTTTATATGTAGAGAACATAGCCAAGTGGACGAAGTTGCCGAAAGATGAAATCTACAGGACTGTAGACAGAAGGGGATGGAGACAGCTGGGGGTGCATGCAACAGCGGCTACCTTCAAAAATGATGTCGCCGACATGTGAACAGGTGAACAGGAGAACTCAAGCTGTTAGGTGAGCTGACCACACTTCACCATGTTGTTGTACAGTCTGTATCTTTGGTGGGCGTGCATGCTG
>JAPXFY010000018.1:1029413-1034413 GCA_030674185.1 Monoplex corrugatus
GTGTAATGATACATTGAGTCACACCATCTGTCTGTGGATCAGTGTAATGATACATTGAGTCACACCATCTGTCTGTGGATCAGTGTAATGATACATTGAGTCACACATCTGTCTGTGGATCAGTGTAATGATGCATTGAGTCACACCATCTGTCTGTGGATCAGTGTAATGATACATTGAGTCACACCATCTGTCTGTGGATCAGTGTAATGATACATTGAGTCACACCATCTGTCTGTGGATCAGTGTAATGATACATTGAGTCACACCATCTGTCTGTGGAACAGTGTAATGATACATTGAGTCACACCGTCTGTCTGTGGATCAGTGAATAATTTGAAAGAACGTATGTACATTGATTAACATAATCTGTCTGCGAATTGTTGATCATCTGTATATCAACATGATAATTATGATAATATATTGATACACACATAACAATATAATAATGATAATATACTGACACACACCATCTGTCTGGTGGATTGTTATCATCTATATACTGACATGATAACAATGATAATATATTGATACACACATAACAATGTAATAATGATAATATACTGACACACACCATCTATCTGGTGGATTGTTGTCATCTATATACTGACATGATAACAAAGATAATATATTGATACACATATAACAATATAATAATGATAATGTACTGATACACACCATATGTCTGGTGGATTGTTATCATCTATATACTGACATGATAACAATGATAATATATTGACACACACATAACAATATAATAATGATAATGTACTGATACACACCATATGTCTGGTGGATTGTTATCATCTATATACTGACATGATAACAATGATAATATATTGACACACACATAACAATGTAATAATGATAATGTACTGATACACACCATGTTTTGGAAAGAGCTAAAAATTTAGAAATTCTTTACTGTCAGCAAAAACACTACCAGGCGCAGACTGCAACAGTGACCACAATCCTGTAGTGGGAAGGTTTAGGCTGAAATTGAGGAAAAGGAAACAGACCAAAAGCAACATCAAACTACACCTTGGATTCTTAAAGACAGATGAAGTGATATACGTAAAAAAATTAATGTACATGTTCAAAACAAATTCAGTGCTCTGGAAGACGTTGGTGACAGTGAGGAACAATGGACAATGTTGAGAAATATTCGATAAATGAAGCTTGTGAAGAAATCCCTAAGGCAGATAGAAAAGCAAAAAAGAGCTGGATGACTAATGAAATTTTGGGCTTGTTGGAGGAAAGGAGGAAGGCAAAGAGAAACGAGGAGATATACAGGAAGATAAACAAAGAAATCAGGTATAGGTGCAATGAAGCTAAGGAAGTTTCGCTGAACACAAAATGCAAAGAAATAGAAGACCAACTCAAAATGGATCCTCAGGGTATGTACAGACGAACTGAAACAGACGAACTGAAGAAATTGTCCACAGGAAAATACATGCACATCAACTGGTTGCTTAAAATCGAAAGATGGCACGCTTATCATGGGAAAAGACAAAATACTGGACAGATGGGGAGAGTACATTAAAGATCTTTTTGAGGATGACAGAAACGAAGAACACATTATAAAAAAAAACTTTGAAGGACCACTCATAATGAAAGATGAAGTTAGAGCAGCACTAAAAAAGATGAAACCTAGGAAAAGCCCCAGGACCAGACAGTATTACTACAGAGATGATTGAAGCCCTGGAGGAATTTGGCATAGAAAAAATAACAGTCCTCCTAAATGAAATTTATGACACTGGAAAAATCCCCAAAGATATGTCAAAATCAATTTTCATTGCACTTCCAAAGAAGACAGGGGCTATAGAATGCGAACTCCATCGCACAATCAGTTTGATGAATCATGTAACAAAAATCCTGTTAAGAATAATCATGATGAGAACAAGGAATAGAATCAAAAGAGAAATAGCAGAAGATCAGTGTGGATTTATGGAAGGGAAAGGAACTATTAATGCCATATACATCCTAAGAACTATCATAGAGAGGTCAATTGAGATGAATAAGGATTTGTATTTATGTTTTGTTGACTATACCAATGCTTTCGATCGGGTACGACATGAAGAATTGATCAACCAACTGGAGAGTGTCAATGTTGATGGAAAAGATCTACGAATAATCAGGAATATGTACTGGGAACAAACAGCTGCAATGAGAATAGAAAACAGTATAAGCCCTTTCCAAAACATCAAAAGAGGAGTCAGACAGGGTTGTGTTTTGTCACCAGATCTGTTTTCACTATATAGCGAAAACATCATGAGAAACCTAGAAGAAGACCCTGGATTAATGGTTGGAGGGAAAATGATAAACAACATTCGGTACGCAGATGACACCGTGCTAATTGCAGAAAATGAAAGGGACCTACAAAACCTTGTGAATATACTAGAAATAGAAAGCAAAGGTAAGGGGTTGGAACTAAACAGCAGGAAGACTGAAGTCATAGTGATTAGTATAAAACATGAAATCCCCTCATGCAAAATAACAGCAAATGGCACAACCTTGACACAGGTTAATAAGTTCAAATACCTGGGAACGGTCATTTCATCAGACGGCAGAGGAGATGCACATCAGAAATAGCCGGCAGAATCGGCCAAGCCAAAACAGCATTCAAGAAGATGACAAGCATTCTTACCAACAAATGCCTATCAATCAACATCAGGAAGAGAGTTCTTGAATGTTATATAGAACCAATACTGTTGTACGGATGTGAGGCGTGGACAGTCAACAAACAAAGCCAGAGCAAGGTTGAGGCAGCCTAGATGTAGTTTCTAAGAAGAATGTTGAGAGTTCCATGGACAGCAAAGAAAACAAACGAGACAGTCTTGATGGAGGCAGACACAAGTAGATCACTCATAAGGAAGGTTATGAAAAGACAGGCAACATTTATGGGCCATTTTATGAGGAAGGGGGATTTGGAGCACCTGGTCACAACGGGAAAGCTGGAGGGAAGGAGAGCATCAGGTAGACCCAGAGAGAAAATGCTAGAGGGACTTGCGGAGTGCCTGAAGACGAGGAGGGTGGAGGAGATGCTTGGGGCAACGAGAGATAGAGTCAGATGGAAGTCCATGATCGCCAACGCCATGCGGCAAGGCACCTGATGATGATGATGACGATACACCATTTGTCTGGTAGACAGTTGATCTTGTCTTTACAGAGACAATGGAGACATAAGGAAACACAAGATTTATGCTGACTAGATACTGTGCTAATATAAATCATATTGTTTTGGTGGACACTCAATATTGTGTGCTTATGTTGCCACCATATTGAAAAATGGACGTTTTTGTTTAATATGTCTGTTCTTGTGGACATTATTATACAACAGCCATGACTTACAGGACGAACGTCATTTTACACTCACTGACACACTCTTAAAAACATGTCACCTTCTCTCACCTGTTTTATTTTGCACTTTGAAACATGTCACCTCTTTCTGCAGGTATTTCCGACACTGATATTCTCTTGAAACGTGACTGTGTCATATACATCATGTCTGACGTGACTGTGTTATATACATCATGTCTGACGTGACTGTGTTATATACATCATGTCTGTCGTGACTGTGTTATATACATGTACATCATGTCTGACGTGACTGTGTTATGTAGATCATGTCTGACGTGACTGTGTTATATACATGTACATCATGTCTGACGTGACTGTGTTATATACATCATGTCTGACGTGACTGTGTTATATACATGTACATCATGTCTGACGTGACTGTGTTATGTAGATCATGTCTGACGTGACTGTGTTATATATATGTACATCATGTCTGACGTGACTGTGTTATATACATCATGTCTGACGTGACTGTGTTATATACATCATGTCTGACGTGACTGTGTTATATACATGTACATCATGTCTGACGTGACTGTGTTATATACATCATGTCTGACGTGACTGTGTTATATACATCATGTCTGACGTGACTGTGTTATATACATCATGTCTAACGTGACTGTGTTATATACATCATATCTGACGTGACTGTGTTATATACATCATGTCTGATGTGACTGTGTTATATACATGTACATCATGTCTGACGTGACTGTGTTATATACATCATGTCTGACGTGACTGTGTTATATACATCATGTCTGACGTGACTGTGTTATATACATCATGTCTGACGTGACTGTGTTATATACATCATGTCTGACGTGACTGTGTCATATACATCATGTCTGACGTGACAGTGTTATGTACATCATGTCTGACGTGACTGTGTCATATACATCATATCTGACGTGACAGTGTTATGTACATCATGTCTGACGTGACTGTGTTATATACATCATGTCTGACGTGACTGTGTTATATACATCATGTCTGACGTGACTGTGTTATGTACATCATGTCTGACGTGACAGTGTTATGTACATCATGTCTGACGTGACTGTGTTGTATACATCATGTCTGACGTGACAGTGTTATGTACATCATGTCTGACGTGACTGTGTTATATACATCATGTCTGACGTGACTGTGTTATATACATCATGTCTGACGTGACTGTGTTATGTACATCATGTCTGACGTGACTGTGTTATGTACATCATGTCTGACGTGACTGTGTTATATACATCATGTCTGACGTGACTGTGTTATATACATCATGTCTGACGTGACTGTGTTATATACATCATGTCTGACGTGACTGTGTTATATACATGTACATCATGTCTGACGTGACTGTGTTATATACATGTACATCATGTCTGACGTGACTGTGTTATATACATGTACAACATGTCTGACGTGACTGTGTTATATACATGTACATCATGTCTGACGTGACTGTGTTATATACATGTACAACATGTCTGACGTGACTGTGTTATATACATCATGTCTGACGCACACAGTGTATAATGTGTCGTCTTTTTACAAAGATCACGTCTGACATTGACACAATATTATAACGTGCCATCAGTTATACAATTGATTTCTGACGCTAACACAACTCTAAAATG
>JAPXFY010000018.1:1044413-1066913 GCA_030674185.1 Monoplex corrugatus
TGTTTCCGTGATGTCTGTTTATTTTGCTTTATTTTACTCAGGAATTGTGTGTGTGTGTGTGTGTGTGTGTGTGTGTGTGTGTGTGTGTGTGTGTGTGTGTGTGTGTGTGTGTGTGTGTGTGTGTGTGTGTGTGTGTGATGTGTGTGTGTGTGTGTGTATGTGTGCTGTGTGTGTGTGTGTATGTGTGCGTGTGTGTGTGTGTGTGTTGTGTGTATGTGTGGTGTGTGGTGTGTGTGTGTGTGTGTGTGTGTGTGTGGTGTGTGTTGTGTGTGTTGTGTGTGGTGTGTTGTGTGTGTGTGTGTGTGTGTGTGTGTGTGTGTTGTGTGTGTGTGTGTGTGTGTGTGTGTGTGTGTGTGTGTGTGTGTGTGTGTGTGTGTGTGTGTGTGTGTGTGTGTGTTGTTTGTAGACGATTTATGGTTTACATTACAGGTGAGTTTATTGGATGATAACACCACAGTGGATTTTTACTGCTGCCATTGCGGGTGAACTCGTGTAAACGGTTTAACATTAGCATTATGGTCCACGGCCTTCTCTGTTTCTGGTCCACTCTCCTGGAACAACTTCCTCTCTCAGTCCGTCAGCAACCTACTTTTGTCTCCTTCAAGTCCGCTCTCAAAACTCACCTTTTCTCTCCGCATAAAATCATAACCTCACTCAACCCCTCCCCCCCTCTGCAGCCTGTCTCCGCTCGGAGGGAATCACATGGTTATAATATATATTTGTATATGCTATGCTCTCTATAATTTTCCATTGGTTTTATTCTTGCTTTTATTGCTTTTATTCTTTCTCCCCATTTATAGCCATGCGTGTGTGTGTGTGTGTGTGTATGTGTGTGTGTGTGTGTGCGTGCGTGTGTGTGCGTGCGTGCGTGCGTGCGTGCTTGCGTGTGTGTCTGCTTCAGCGCTTAGATTTGATTTTATCAGGATTTTGCGCTATATAAAAAAATATTGTAATTATTATGAGTGATTAACGGTTGGCACTATTACTGACCAACTGTTAACATTACTGGTGATTGGTAGGCCTCCCTCCGTCATGACTGACCATGGACTGATCACTGTGCCTGTATTGCACTTCCCAGTTACTGGTGATTAATTGTTAATATTACAGGTGATTAACTGTTAGCTTTACAGGTGATTAATTGACAATATTACAGGTGATTAATTGTTAACATTACAGGTGATTAACTCTTAGCTTTACAGGTGATTAATTGATAATATTACAGGTGATTTATTGTTAACAATACGGGTCATTTATTAACATTATAGGTGATTAATTGATAATATTACAGGTGATTAATTGATAACATTACAGGTGATTTATTGTTAACATTACAGGTGATTAATTGTTAACATTACAGGTGATTAATTGTTAACAATACAGGTGATTAATTGTTAACATTACAGGTGATTTATTGTTAACATTACAGGTGATTAATTGATAACATTACAGGTGATTAATTGTTAACATTACAGGTGATTAATTGATAACATTACAGGTGATTTATTGATAACATTACAGGTGATTTATTGTTAACATTACAGGTGATTTATTGTTAACATTACAGGTGATTAATTGATAACATTACAGGTGATTTATTGTTAACATTACAGGTGATTTATTGTTAACATTACAGGTGATTTATTGATAACATTACAGGTGATTAATTGTTAACATTACAGGTGATTTATTGATAACATTACAGGTGATTTATTGATAACATTACAGGTGATTTATTGATAACATTACAGGTGATTTATTGTTAACATTACAGGTGATTTGTACTTTGATGATTATCATCGTGATTTGTACTTTGATTATCACCGTGATTTGTACTTTGATGATTATCATCGTGACTTGTACTTTGATGATTATCATCGTGACTTGTACTTTGATGATTATCATCGTGACTTGTACTTTGATGATTATCATCGTGACTTGTACTTTGATGATTATCATCGTGACTTGTACTTTGATGATTATCATCGTGACTTGTACTTTGATGATTATCATCGTGACTTGTACTTTGATGATTATCATCGTGACTTGTACTTTGATGATTATCATCGTGACTTGTACTTTGATGATTATCATCGTGACTTGTACTTTGATGATTATCATCGTGATTTGTACTTTGATGATAATCATCGTGACTTGTACTTTGATTATCATCGTGACTTGTACTTTGATTATCATCGTGACTTGTACTTTGATGATTATCATCGTGACTTGTACTTTGATTATCACCGTGATTTGTACTTTGATGATTATCATCGTGATTTGCACTTTGATGATTATCATCGTGACTTGTACTTTGATGATTATCATCGTGACTTGTACTTTGATTATCATCGTGACTTGTACTTTGATGATTATCATCGTGACTTGTGCGTTGATGATTATCATCGTGATTTGTACTTTGATTATTATCATCGTGATTTGTACTTTGATGATTATCATCGTGACTTGTACTTTGATGATTATCATCGTGATTTGTACTTTGATGATTATCATCGTGACTTGTACTTTGATGATTATCATCGTGACTTGTACTTTGATTATCATCGTGACTTGTACTTTGATGATTATCATCGTGACTTGTACTTTGATGATTATCATCGTGATTTGTACTTTGATGATTATCATCGTGATTTGTACTTTGATTATCATCGTGACTTGTACTTTGATTATCATCGTGATTTGTACTTTGATGATTATCATCCTGACTTGGACTTTGATTATCATCGTGATTTGTACTTTGATGATTATCATCGTGATTTGTACTTTGATTATCACCATGATTTGTACTTTGATGATTATCATCGTGACTTGTACTTTGATGATTATCATCGTGATTTGTACTTTGATGATTATCATCGTGACTTGTACTTTGATTATCATCGTGACTTGTACTTTGATTATCATCGTGACTTGTACTTTGATTATCATCGTGACTTGTACTTTGATTATCATCGTGACTTGTACTTTGATGATTATCATCGTGACTTGTACGTTGATAATTATCATCGTGACTTGTACTTTGATGATTATCATCGTGACTTGTACTTTGATGATTATCATCGTGATTTGTACTTTGATTATCATCGTAACTTGTACTTTGATTATCATCGTAATTTGTACTTTGATGATTATCATCGTGACTTGTACTTTGATTATCATCGTAAATTGTGCCGATTCACAAAACAAGAATAAGCCAGGAATCCCTCTGGCGCGTTCCAAATCTGTCATCATTGTTCCCATTGTTTCCAACAATCCACGGTTAACGAGGGTCAATTGACACTCATTTAGAGTCAGTTCATGCTTAATAAGGTCCACCACCACCAGAAAGGACTCAGCACGTGCATGTGGTGACCGGGCGATACTAATGATCTTCTTGTGTCCTCTGTTAGCTCATCATTTATCGTGACGTCATCTCCAACCAACAGTTACTCCCCCAAAGCCATCAAGACAATATGGGCATTATCATCATGAAAAGATGCACTGCACACATAATCCAAAGCCAGCAGAATAACATCACCTGGACTGTCCTTCACCTTGCCATTGCTCGGTCCTTTCAAACTTATCCTGCACATTTGATCCAGATGAAAAAAAAAATCTACAAGAGCTGAGAAAATTGTACCCACACATGTTTATCACAGACACACAGGCAATCCTTTGACAATCTGAAATGAAATGATTTCCATTTGTTAATATAAACAAAACGGTAAACTGGAAAAGACAGAAGAGAGAAAAGAAAAAAGACAAGACAAGATTAAGAGAAATCCCATAAAGAACACTGATAACTTAGCATATCAGATGCTAATGGGCGTGGTACTTTGAAACAGTTTTGACATCTCCATCACATGGCACCAATGTCATGTCGTCATTACATATGGAATCCTTTCCGAGTGCAAGAGTCTTCCTGAGAAACTGAAGCTGAAACTGACATACTAGATGTTAATGATCGTGGGATTTATAGAATAACGATCCTAATTTGCCACTGATGTCTTTTACGTGGAGTCAGAGGCACATCTATGTGTTATTGATTAACTTGTCTGTCTAATTATCCATTTTACCCAGCTCCAGTGAAAATAATTACAAGTCAATCCGCACATTGTGTGTGTGTGTGTGAAATGTTAATCCTTGGAGCATAGGCTTACACATGGTGACATGATAAGTTTACACGTGGTGACATGATAGGTTTACAAGCGGTGACATGATAGGTTTACACGTGGTGACATGACAGGTTTACACGTGGTGACATGATAGGTTTACACGTGGTGACATGACAGGTTTACACATGGACATGATAGGTTTACACAATGTGACATGATAGGTTTACACGTGGTGACATGACAGGTTTACACGTGCTGACATGACAGGTTTACATGTGGTGACATGACAGGTTTACACATGGACATGATAGGTTTACACGTGGTGACATGACAGGTTTACACGTGGTGACATGATAGGTTTACACGTGGTGACATGACAGGTTTACACGTGGTGACATGATAGGTTTACACGTGGTGACATGATAGGTTTACACGTGGTGACATGAGAGGTTTACACGTGGTGACATGATAGGTTTACACGTGGTGACATGATAGGTTTACACGTGGTGACATGACAGGTTTACACGTGGTGACATGATAGGTTTACACGTGGTGACATGATAGGTTTACACGTGGTGACATGATAGGTTTACACATGGTGACATGATAGGTTTACACGTGGTGACATGATAGGTTTACACATGGTGACATGACAGGATAAAACACACGGTGACATGACAGATTTACACGTGGTGATATGATAGGTTTACACGTGGTGACATGACAGGTTTACACATGGTGACATGACAGGTTTACACATGGTGACATGATAGGTTTACACGTGGTGACATGATAGGTTTACACATGGTGACATGACAGGTTTACACGTGGTGACATGACAGGTTTACACGTAGTGACATGATAGGTTTACACGTGGTGACATGACAGGTTTACACATGGTGACATGATAGGTTTACACGTGGTGACATGATAGGTTTACACGTGGTGACATGACAGGTTTACACGTGGTGACATGATAGGTTTACACGTGGTGACATGATAGGTTTACACGTGGTGACATGACAGATTTACACATGGTGACATGACAGGTTTACACGTGGTGACATGACAGGTTTACACGTGGTGACATGACAGGTTTACACGTGGTGACATGATAGGTTTACACGTGGTGACATGACAGGTTCACACGTGGTGACATGACAGGTTTACACGTGGTGACATGGCAGGTTTACACGTGGTGACATGACAGGTTTACACATGGTGACATGACAGGTTTACACGTGGTGACATGATATGTTTACACGTGGTGACATGACAGGTTTACACATGATGACATGACAGGTTTACACATGGTGACATGATAGTTTTACACGTGGTGACATGATAGGTTTACACATGGTGACATGACAGGTTTACACGTGGTGACCTGACAGGTTTACACGATAGGTTTACACGTGGTGACATGACAGGTTTACACGTGGTGACATGACAGGTTTACACGTGGTGACATGGCAGGTTTACACGTGGTGACATGACAGGTTTACACGTGGTGACATGATAGGTTTACACGTGGTGACATGACAGGTTTACACGTGGTGACATGACAGGTTTACACGTGGTGACATGATAGGTTTACACATGGTGACATGAGAGGTTTACACATGTTGACATGACAGGTTTACACGTGGTGACATGACAGGTTTACACATGGTGACATGACAGGTTTACACGTGGTGACATGATAGGTTTACACATGGTGACATGACGGGTTTACACATGGTGACATGACAGGTTCACACGTGGTGACATAACAGGTTTCACATGGTGACATGACAGGTTTACACATGGTGATATGATAGGTTTACACATGGTGACATGACAGGTTTACATATGATGACATGACAGGTTTACACATGGTGACATGACAGGTTTACACATGGTGACATGACAGGTTTACACATGGTGACATGACAGGTTTACACAATGTGACAGGACAGGTTTACACATGGTGACATGACAGGTTTACACATGGTGACATGACAGTTTACACATGGTGACATGATAGGTTTACACGTGTTGACATGATAGGTTTACACGTGGTGACATGACAGGTTTACACGTGGTGACATGACAGGTTTACACGTGGTGACATGACAGGTTTACACGTGGTGACATGACAGGTTTACACGTGGTGACATGACAGGTTTACACGTGGTGACATGATAGGTTTACACGTGGTGACATGACATGTTTACACGTGGTGACATGACAGGTTTACACGAGGTGACATGATAGGTTTACACGTGGTGACATGACAGGTTTACACGTGGTGACATGATAGGTTTACACGTTGTGACATGACATGTTTACACGTGGTGACATGACAGGTTTACACGAGGTGACATGATAGGTTTACACGTGGTGACATGACAGGTTTACACGTGGTGACATGACATGTTTACACGTGGTGACATGGCAGGTTTACACGTGGTGACATGATAGGTTTACACGTGGTGACATGATAGGTTTACACGTGGTGACATGACAGGTTTACACGTGGTGACATGATAGGATTACACGTGGTGACATGATAGGTTTACACATGAACATGATAGGTTTACACGTCTGTCTGCCTGTCTGTCTGCCTGTCTGCCTGTCTGTCTGCCTGTCTGTCTGTCTGTCTGCCTGTCTGCCTGTCTGCCTGTCTGTCTGCCTGCCTGCCTGTCTGCCTGTCTGCCTGTCTGCCTGTCTGTCTGCCCATCTGCCTTTCTGCCTGTCTGTCTGCCTGTCTGCCTGTCTGCCTGTCTGCCTGTCTGACCATCTGTCTGTCTGCCTGACTGCCTGTCTGACCATCTGTCTGTCTGCCTGTCTGCCTGTCTGACCATCTGTCTGTCTGCCTGTCTGCCTACCCATCTGCCTGTCTGCCAGTCTGCCTGTCTGCCCATTTGTCTGTCTGTCTGTCTGTCTCTCTCTCTCTCTCTCTCTCTAGCAGTTTACCAAGGCTTTATGCGGGGCAGCTGCGTGTATGGTACGAACAGTGAGACAAGGACAAAAGAAACAGAATGATTGGTTTGATAAGGAATGTGAAAGAAAGAAACAAGAAGTTAAGAGGCTACTGAAAAGATTCCAGAGATGCAAAACAGAAAAAGAAAAAAAGAAAAAAGTGAAGCATATGTCATATCACGAAAAGAGTATGTTAAACTAAGGAAAACGAAAGAAAGGGAATACGAAGATAAGAAAATAAGAACACTCAAAGATTCCATCAATGACTCCAGGACATTCTGGTCAATAATAAGATCTGTTAATAGAAAGGCCTTTGTGTACAATGAAATCTCTATTGAACAATGGTACAATCATTTCTGCAGTGTTTTCAATGATATTGGGGGAAATACTGCACAAGAGAGTAATATAGTAGAGGAAGAAAATAATTTTGAGCCCCTTTTCAATGAGCCTATAACTAAAGAAGAAGTGACTGCGAGTATCAGGCATTTGAAAGCAGGAAAGAGCGCAGGACCAGATCAAATAATCAGCGAAATGTTAAAACATGCAAATGCTAATGTAATTGATTTCCTTGTCCATTTATGTAACAAGCTTTTTGATAATGGCATTTTTCCGTCAGAATGGGGAAAGTCCATAATAATCCCAATTCATAAAAAAGGAGATGTGAATAATCCAGATAATTATAGAGGAGTCGCTCTAACAAGTATAGTGAGTAAAGTTTATACATATATTTTGAATAAGAGATTAACAAAGTGGGCAGAAAAAGAAGAGAAAATAGTTGAAGAACAAGCTGGATTTAGAGCAAAATACAGTACAATTGATCATATTTTCACACTTTACTCCCTTGTGCAGAAGCATTTACTTTTAAATAAGAAACTTTATGTTGCATTTGTGGATTTTAGGAAGGCATTCGATTCTGTGAATCGTAATAATCTTTGGAATATATTACGTAAAAGTGGTGTGAATGGAAAATTATATATGGCCCTAAGAGGAGTTTATAACTCAGTGTTTGCATGCGTGCGTGAGAAGTGTGTATATTCAGATTATTTTGAATGCCCTAAAGGAGTGAAACAGGGGTGTCAATTGAGTCCTCAATTGTTTTCATTTTTCATTAATGAATTAGCAGTGGAACTGTCAAGAAAAGGCAGGCATGGCATTCAAATTATCCCTGGGGTTATTGAGATATTCCTATTGCTGTTTGCAGACGATGTTATTCTTCTCTCTGGTACAGTCAAAGGCTTACAAAACCAGTTAAATGTCTTAAAGGAAGAATCGGATCGACTAGCTTTAACAGTTAACATGGATAAAACTAATATTATGATTTTCAGGAAGGGTGGACATTTATCAAAACACGAAAAATGGTTCTATGGAATTAACGAGGTTAAAGTTGTTAATTCTTATAAATACTTAGGAATAATATTTTCGACAAAATTAAGTTTAAATTATGCATGGGAAGAATCTTGTAATAAAGGGAAAAAAGGTGTTATTGAAATTCTAAAATCCTTACGGAAGCTCAATTCTATTGATTGTAATTTATATTGGAAAATGTTTGATACACAGATAGAACCTTTACTTACATATGCAGCTGAAGTATGGGGTCTTACTGTAAATCCACATATGGAAAAAGTGCATACATATGCTATAAAACGTTTTTTGGCTGTACCAATTCACTCTTCTAATACTGTTTTATATGGAGAAACTGGAAGATATCCTTTATACATTAGAACCTTTGTGAAGAGTATTAAATACTGGTTGAAATTGTTAAGGCTTCCACAATCTCGGTTATGTAAACAGGCATATGAAATGATGGTTACTCAAATGGAAATAGGAAAACAGAACTGGGCCTATCAGGTAAAAAAGGCTTTATCAGAACTTGGGTTTGGAATCGTGTGGTTGTCCCAGGGAGTAGGAAATGAGTGTCAGTTTATTAATGAATTTAAAGACAGGCTTATTTGTTCGTTTAAACAAAATTGGCACTCAGATATGGAAAACAAAGAAAAATATAGTTGGTTCTTCTCATTTAAAGATGTTTTTCAAACCGAAAAATATCTCAGTGTTGTTACGGATAAATGGCAAAGAACTAATTACGCAAGATTTAGATTAAGAACACTTGGTTTCAATGCAAATAAAAATTGGTTTCAACCTGGGACGTCCACAGTATATCCTTGCCCCTTATGTGGAAACAATGTCGATAATGAAAAACACTTTTTATTCCAATGCCAAATTTTTGACACAATACGTGGAAAATGCAAAGTTTTTGAATCCGACATGGCCAAAAGACAAGATGTTGTATCTATTTTGTCATCTGATGACGAAGTCATAATCAAATCAGTGGCACTATACATTGCGGAAGCACAAAAAATAAGACATAAACACTTACAAGCCCGACAATAGTGCTAGACAATATCATACTGGGATTAATTTAATCTCTTTTGACTGATGTGGGCTATATCACGTTAACTCCAAAAGAAGCCGCTTTATTATAGACTCTGTTTTGTAAAGAGCTGTTTTCATTTGCTTTATTTTGCTTTGTTTGCCGATAATTTAAGAGTAGCTAATAATATGAAAATAATGGTATATTTGTAGAATATGTTAGAAGTGGATATTGAAAGGGTATATAGACACTTAAGGGTCTACTATACATGTTAACAAAAACAAAAAAAACAAACAAACCAAAAAACAAATAAATAAAAGGCATAGTGATGTCCCTTGTTAACAGAGTATTTTGGGGCAGTTATGTGAAGATTATATTATTATCACTAAATGTAAGGTTTGGGTGGTCTAGCCCAGATGTTTCATCATATTACAGTTTTGATGTGTGTGTGTGTGCGCACGAGCGCGCGCCCGCGTGTGAGCGTATATGGATGCGTGTGAGTGGGTGTGGGTGTGTGAAAAAGATTTTGGTTTGTCTAAACCTAGACAAATTATTGGCCTGAATGTGGGAACACTGTTCTGATATTTTTTGTTGTTGTTTTCTTTGCATTATGTAGTAGTGGTAAAATGGATGATTGTTCATTATATATGATTTGAATATGTTCGACTGTTCAAGGAATGGATGTTCGATATTTTTTTTGATTATGTGTGAAGAATTTGCGCACATACAAAGAGTGGATTATGTGTCGCACTACTGGAAAATTGTTATCCCCCTTGTCAAAAGACCTTTTCGGGTAATGACAATAAACAGTTTCAGTTTCAGTTTCAGTTTCTCTCTCTCTCTTTCTCTCTCTCTCTGTCTCTCTCTTTCTTTCTTTCTCCCTTTCTCCCTCTCCCTTCCTCTTTCTCACGCACACACACATACACACAGACACTCACAAACACAAACGCACTCACAAGTACGCACATACACACACACGCACACACACAAACACAATCAATTTTCATTGCACTTCCAAAGAAGACAGGGGATATGAAAAGCAAATTCCATCGCACAATCAGCTTGATAAGTCATGTAAGAATAATCATAATGAGGACAAGGAATAGAATCAAAAGAGAAATAGCGGAAGAACAGTGTGGATTTGTCGAAGGAAAAGGAACTGTTAATGCTATATACATCCTAAGAACTGTCATAGAGAAGTCAATCGAGAGAAATGAAGATATATGATTATGCTTTGTTGATTGTACCAAGGGTTTCGATCGGGTAAGACATGAACAATTGATCAACCAATTAGAAAGACTCAGTATTGATGGAAAAGATCTACGAATAATCAGAAATATGTATTGGGAACAAACAGCTGCAATGAGAATAGAAAACGATAGAAGCTCTTTCCAAAATAGCAAAAGAGGAGTCAGACAGGGTTGTCACCAGATCTGTTTTCATTTTGCAGCGAAAACATCATGAGACGCCTGGAGGAAGACCCTGGACTGCAGGCTGGAGGAAAGATGATAGTCATTATTCGATACGCAAAGTGAAGGGGACCTGCAAAGCCTTGTGAATATACTTGAAATAGAAAGCAAAGGCGAGGGGTTGGAACAAAACAGCGGGAAGACTGAAGTCATGGTGACCAGTAAAAAACATGAAATCCTCTCATGCAAAATAACAGCAAACGGCACAGCCTTGAGACAGGGTTGATAAGTTTAAATATCTGGAGGCGATCATTTCATCAGACGGCGGATGCACATCGGAGGTGGCCAACGGAATTGGCCAAGCCAAAACAGCATTCAGGAAGATGAGAGGCATTCTCGCCAACAAATGCCTATCAATTAACATCGGGAAGAGAGTTCTTGAATGTTATATAGAACCGGTGGTGTTGTGCAGTTGTGAGGAGTGGATGGTAGGCGGGCGGGCCAGGGCAGGATTGGGGCAGCCGATGTGTGGTGTCTAAGGAAAATGTTGGGAGTTCCTTGGACAGCGAGGAGGCAGGCGGGACAGTCTTCATGGAGGCAGTCACAAGAAGATCATTCATAGGGAGGATTGGGAAAGACAGGCATCATTTGTGGGCCATTTTGTGAGGAAAGGGAATTGGAGCACCTGGTCACAACAGGAAAGCTAGAGGGAAAGAGAGCACTAGGTAGACCCGGGGAGAAAATATTGGACAGACTTGCAGAGTGGCTGAAGACAAAGAGGGTGGAAGATGTGCTTGACGCAACAAGGGATAGAAACAGATGTGGCAAGGCACTTGATGATGATGATGATGATGATGATGATGATGATGATGATGATGATGATGATGATGATGATGATGATGATGACTGTGTAAACTACAAACACTGTCCTAATGTGTAAAATGCACACTATCCATTGTGTGAAATACACTATCCATTGTGTGAAATACACTATCCATTGTGTGAAATACACTATCCATTGTGTGAAATACACTATCCATTGTGTGAAATACACTATCCATTGTGTGAAATACACTATCCATTGTGTGAAATACAAACACTATCCATTGTGTGAAATACACTATCCACTGTGTGAAATACACTATCCATTGTGTGAAATACACTATCCATTGTGTGAAATATACTATCCATTATGTGAAATACACTATCCACTGTGTGAAATACACTATCCATTGTGTGAAATACAAACACTATCCATTGTGTGAAATACACTATCCATTGTGTGAAATACACTATCCATTGTGTGAAATACACTATCCATTGTGTGAAATACACTATCCATTGTGTGAAATACACTATCCACTGTGTGAAATACACTATCCATTGTGTGAAATACACTATCCATTGTGTGAAATACAAACACTATCCATTGTGTGAAATACACTATCCATTTTGTGAAATACACTATCCATTGTGTGAAATAACAAACACTATCCATTGTGTGAAATACACTATCCATTGTGTGAAATACAAACACTATCCATTGTGTGAAATACACTATCCATTGTGTGAAATACAAACACTATCCATTGTGTGAAATACAAACACTATCCATTGTGTGAAATACAAACACTATCCATTGTGTGAAATACAAACACTATCCATTGTGTGAAATACACTATCCATTGTGTGAAATACACTATCCATTGTGTGAAATGGATTGTGTGAAATACACTATCCATTGTGTGAAATACACTATCCATTGTGTGAAATATACACAACCTTCCAATCGCTAGTCCGTTGTGTCAGCCACTGCACCAAGACAGTGGTGGTTTACAGTGTGTAAATGTTCACCAAGTGTAGTCAACACCACGGGGAACTGCAAGTAGGACGAAAAAGACGATGTAACCAGCACCACTCCAGAAACAAAACAGGATCCATTATTATTTCCAAGAGCGATAGATAAGCGCTGTACCTAATTTGTTAACCCAATTTTGCTCCATAGGGACTAGAATGTGTAATGTAATGTAAAGACCATAAAAAAAAAGACGGGTCCATAATTGCGAGCCAGGCAGGAGAGGAAGACACTTGCAGGTTGGTGTGTGGGTTGGTCAGTTCACAACACTAAAATCCAGAGAACGCAGAACACAAAGGTTTGGAAGCTGTAGCGTTGGGCGAACACGGTAGGCTAAGGTGTAAACACAATTCACAGATAAAATGTCCGACTTGAGCGGCTGAATTAAAATGATGAAAAGTAGGTATAAAAACTTTAAAATCGGATTATCTGATTAATGTCTCGCATTGACTATTGCAATTCACTCCTGTCTGGTCTTCCTGCCTCCACCATTCACATCCTACAGCGCATTCAAAACAATGCTGCACGCCTTGTACTCAAAAAGAAAAAAGCTGACCACATATCTCCTCTCCTGGCACAACTTCACTGGCTCCCTGTATCAAAGCGCATACAGTACAAACTAGACACCATGTGCTACAAAAGCCTCAATAACGCAGCCCCCGATTACCTGTCAAGCCTACTTGAGATCTATGTTCCCTCACGTACCCTCCGCTCTGCCTCTGATCCTCTGACTCTTCGCTTTCCACGCACTAAGCTCAATACCTATGGTCCACGAGCCTTCTCTGTTTCTGGTCCACTCTCCTGGAACAAACTTCCTCTCTCAGTCCGTCAGCAACCTACTTTTGTCTCCTTCAAGTCCGCTCTCAAAACTCACCTTTTCTCTCCTGCATAAAATCCTAACCTCACTCAACCCTCCCCTCTGCAGCCTGTCTCCGCTCGGAGGGAATCACATGGTTATAATATATAATTGTATGCTATGCTCTCTATAATTTTCCATTGCTTTTATTCTTGCTTTTATTGCTTTTATTCTTTCTCCCCATTTATAGCCATGCGTGTGTGTGGGTGTGTGTGTGTGTGTGTGTGTGTCTGTATGTGTGCGTGCGTGTGTGTGCGAGCGTGCGTGCCTGCGTGTGTGTCTGCTTCAGCGCTTAGATTTGATTTTATCAAGATTTTGCGCTATATAAATATTGTAATTATTATTATTATTATTATTATTAATTATTATTATTATTATAAGACCAAATAGTACAACATGTGGAACATTGTGAAGTGGGCACCGTAACAACACAGGTATGATCTGACAGATCGTTATCACTCCTACAACACAGGCATGATCTGACAGATCGTAATCACTCCCACAACACAGGCATGATCTGACAGATCGTTATCATTCCTACAACACAGGCATGATCTGACAGATCGTTATCACCCCTACAACACAGGCATGATCTGACAGATCGTTATCATTCCTACAACACAGGCATGATCTGACAGATCGCAATCACTCCTACAACACAGGCATGATCTGACAGATCGTAATCACTCCTACAACACAGGCATGATCTGACAGATCGTTATCACTCCTACAACACAGGCATGATCTGACAGATCGTAATCACTCCTACAGCCAGCCAGGATGTCGTGTGGTTGCTGACGATGTGAATGGTGGGGGGAATGGGTGGGTGAGGTGCGGGAGAGAAAGGCTGCAGGGAGGTATGGTGGTGGTGGTAGTGGTGGCTGTAGTGGTGGTGGTGGTAGTGGTGGTGGTAGTAGTGGTGGTGGTAGTGGTGATAGTGGTGGTGGTGGTAGTAAACCATGAAGTTGTTGACACTTTTCTAATACGTGTATTGATCCATTTAAGAAAGCACGTATACCTCCCCCTCATATTGTCGTGACCTTTCATGTCATCTGATGATGGAGTGTACATGTACCTTCACATTAGGTCCAATGGCCACAAAGCTTATCAACTTTACACGCTCCAGAGCAAAAACTAAAATGCGCCAGGACCTAATCTTGCGAGATGCTCTTAGCTGATGTTGAGACACTGATATATCACACACTCCCTGGTCAACACCCTGGCCAACAGTCTGGTCAACACCCTGGTCAACACCCTGGCCAACAGTCTGGTCAACACCCTGGTCAACACCCTGGCCAACAGTCTGGTCAACACCCTGGTCAACACCCTGGCCAACAGTCTGGTCAACACCCTGGTCAACACCCTGGTCAACTCCCTGGCCAACAGTCTGGTCAACACCCTGGTCAACACACTGGTCAAAACCCTGGTCAACACCCTTGTCAACACCCTGGTCAACACACTGGTCATCACCCTGGTCAATACCCTGGTCAACATCCTGGTCAACAGTCTGGTCAACACACTGGTTATCACCCTGGTCAATACCCTGGTCAGCACCCTGGCCAACACCCTGGCCAACACCCTGGCCAACAGTCTGGTCAACACCCTGGTCAACACCCTGGCCAACACCCTGGTCAACATTCTGGCCAACAGTCTGGTCAACACTCTGGTCAACACCTGGTCAACACCCTGGCCAACAGTCTGGTCAATACCCTGGTCAACATTCTGGCCAACAGTCTGGTCAACACCCTGGTCAAAACCCTGGTCAACTCTCTGGCCAACAGTCTGGTCAACACCATGGTCAATACCCTGTGTCAACACCCTGGTCAACACCATGGCCAACAGTCTGGCTTCATCATCAGTCTGAAGAAGACAGAGATCATGGAGCAGAACGTCAGCGAAGACTGCAGCATCAGTACCGGCAGTCACTCCTTGCATGTTGTAAGTGAATTCATCTACTTGGGATAGACAGCCTCCAGCAACATGTCCTTGACCCAAAACTCAACAGATGGACAAGAAAAGCTGCTGTTGGCATGGCCATGCTGTCCAAGACAGTGTTGCTGTTGGCTGTTGGCATGGCCATGCTGTCCAAGACAGTGTTGCTGTTGGCATGGCCATTCTGTCCAAGACAGTATTGTTGTTGGCTGTTGGCATGGCCATTCTGTCCAAGACAGTGTTGCTGTAGGCTGTTGGTATGGCCATTCTGTCCAAGACAGTGTTGGCTGTTGGCTGTTGGCATGGCCATGCTGTCCAAGACAGTGTTGTTGTTGGCATGGCCATTCTGTCCAAGGCAGTGTTGGCTGCTGTTGGCTGTTGGCATGGCCATTCTGTCCAAGACAGTGTTGCTGTTGGCTGTTGGCATGGCCATTCTGTCCAAGACAGTGTTGTTGTTGGCTGTTGGCATGGCCATTCTGTCCAAGACAGTGTTGCTGTTGGTTGCATGGCCATTCTGTCCAAGACAGTGTTGTGTTTGGCTGTTGGCATGGCCATTCTGTCCAAGACAGGTGTGTTGCTGTTGGCATGGCCATTCTGTCCAAGACAGTGTTGTTGTTGGCTGTTGGCTGCCATTCTGTCCAAGACAGTGTTGTCGTCTGTCTGTTGGCATGGCCATTCTGTCCAAGACAGTGTTGCTGTTTGGCTGTTGGCATGGCCATTCTGTCCAAGACAGTGTTGTTGTTGGCTGTTGGCATGGCCATTCTGTCCAAGACATGTTGTTTGTGGCTGTTGGCATGGCCATTCTGTCCAAGACAGTGTTGTTTTGTTTTGGGCATGGCCATTCTGTCCAAGACATGTTTTGTTGGCTGTTGGCAGGGCCATTCTGTCCAAACATGTTGTTGTTGGCTGTTGGCATGGCCATTCTGTCCAAGACAGTGTTGTTGTTGGCTGTTGCATGGCCATTCTGTCCAAGCCCAGTGTTTGTGTGGCTGTTGGCATGGCCATTCTGTCCAAGACATGTGTGTTGTGTTGCATGCCATTGTGTACGGTTGTGTTGGCGATGGCCATTCTGTCCAAGACAGTGTTGTTGTTGGCTGTTGGCATGGCCATTCTGTCCAAGACAGTGTTTGTTGTTGGCATGGCCATTCTGTCCAAGACAGTGTTGTTGTTGGCTGTTGGCATGGCCATTCTGTCCAAGACAGTGTTGTGTTGGCTGTTGGCATGGCCATTCTGTCCAAGACAGTGTTGTTTGGCTGTTGGCATGGCCATTCTGTCCAAGACAGTGTTGTGTTGGCTGTGGCTGCCATTCTGTCCAAGACAGTGTTGTGTTGGTGTGCGCAGAGTGTGTGCCCATTCTGTCCAAGACAGTGTTGCTGTTGGCTGTTGGCATGGCCATTCTGTCCAAGACAGTGTTGCTGTTGGCTGTTGGCATGGCCATTCTGTCCAAGACAGTGTTGCTGTTGGCTGTTGGCATGGCCATTCTGTCCAAGACAGTGTTGCTGTTGGCATGGCCATTCTGTCCAAGACATGTGTTGTTGGCTGTTGGCATGGCCATTCTGTCCAAGACAGTGTTGTTTGTTGGCTGTTGGCATGGCCATTCTGTCCAAGACAGTGTTGCGTGGCTGTTGGCATGGCCATTCTGTCCAAGACAGTGTTGCTGTTGGCTGTTGGCATGGCCATTCTGTCCAAGACAGTGTTGCTTGTTGGCTGTTGCATGGCCATTCTGTCCAAGACAGTGTTGCTGTTGGCTGTTGGCATGGCCATTCTGTCCAAGACAGTGTGTGTTGGCTGTTGGCATGGCCATTCTGTCCAAGACAGTGTTGTGTTGGCTGTTGGCATGGCCATTCTGTCCAAGACAGTGTTGCTGTTGGCTGTTGGCATGGCCATTCTGTCCAAGACAGTGTTGTGTTGTGGCTGTCGATTGCTTTGGCATGGCCATTCTGTCCAAGACAGTGTTGTGTTGGTTGGCTGTTGTGCAATGGCATGTCTGTCCAAGACAGTGTTTGTTGTGTTGGCATGGCCATTCTGTCCAAGACAGTGTTGCTGTTGGCTGTTGCTGTTGGCATGGCCATTCTGTCCAAGACAGTGTTGTGTTGCTGTTGGCATGGCCATCTGTCCAAGACAGTGTTGTTGGCCTGTTGGCAGTCTGTTGGCATGGCCATTCTGTCCAAGACAGTGTTGTGTTGGCTGTTGGCATGGCCATTCTGTCCAAGACAGTGTTGCTGTTTTGTCAGACGTGTTGGCATTGCAGGCCATTCTGTCCAAGACAGTTGTTGTTGTTGGCATGGCCATTCTGTCCAAGACAGTGTTGCTGTTGGCTGTTGCATGGCCATTCTGTCCAAGACAGTGTTGCTGTTGGCTGTTGCATGCCATTCTGTCCAAGACATGTTGTTTTGGCTATGGCCATTCTGTCCAAGACAGTGTTGCTGTTGGCTGTTGGCATGGCCATTCTGTCCAAGACAGTGTTGTTGTTGCTGTTGGGCATGGCCATTCTGTCCAAGACAGTGTTGTTGTTGGCTGTTGGCATGGCCATTCTGTCCAAGACAGTGTTGCTGTTGCTGTTGGCATGGCCATTCTGTCCAAGACAGTGTTGTGTTGGCTGTTGGCATGGCCATTCTGTCCAAGACAGTGTGTTTGCTGGATTGCAGCGTGGTTGGCATGGGCATGGCCATTCTGTCCAAGACAGTGTTTGTTGGCTGTTGGCATGGCCATTCTGTCCAAGACAGTGTTGTTGTTGGCTTTGGCATGGCCATTCTGTCCAAGACAGTGTTGTTGTTGGCTGTTGGCATGGCCATTCTGTCCAAGACAGTGTTGCTGTTGGCTGTTGGCATGGCCATTCTGTCCAAGACAGTGTTGTTGTTGGCTGTTGGCATGGCCATTCTGTCCAAGACAGTGTTGTTGTTGGCTGTTGGCATGGCCATTCTGTCCAAGACAGTGTTGTGTTGGCTGTTTGGCATGGCCATTCTGTCCAAGACAGTGTTGTGTTGGCTGTTGGCATGCATTCTGTCCAAGACAGTGTTGTTGTTGGTTGTTGGCATGGCCATTCTGTCCAAGACAGTGTTGCTGTTGGCTGTTGGCATGGCCATTCTGTCCAAGACAGTGTTGTTGTTGGCTGTTGGCATGGCCATTCTGTCCAAGACAGTGTTGTTGTGTTGGCTGTTGGCATGGCCATTCTGTCCAAGACAGTGTTGCTTGTTGTGTTGGCATGGCCATTCTGTCCAAGACAGTGTTGTGTTGGCTGGCCATTCTGTCCAAGACAGTGTTGTTGTTGGCTGTTGGCATGGCCATTCTGTCCAAGACAGTGTTGTTGTTGGCTGTTGGCATGGCCATTCTGTCCAAGACAGTGTTG
Source organism: Monoplex corrugatus (assembly GCA_030674185.1). Lineage (NCBI taxonomy): Eukaryota > Metazoa > Mollusca > Gastropoda > Littorinimorpha > Ranellidae > Monoplex > Monoplex corrugatus. Next base: position 1,063,262 of record JAPXFY010000018.1, read on the forward strand.
TTGTTGGCTGTTGGCATGGCCATTCTGTCCAAGACAGTGTTGTTGTTGGCTGTTGGCATGGCCATTCTGTCCAAGACAGTGTTGTTGTTGGCTGTTGGCATGGCCATTCTGTCCAAGACAGTGTTGCTGTTGGCTGTTGGCATGGCCATTCTGTCCAAGACAGTGTTGTGTTGGCTGTTGGCATGGCCATTCTGTCCAAGACAGTGTTGCTGTTGGCTGTTGGCATGGCCATTCTGTCCAAGACAGTGTTGTGTTGGCTGTTGGCATGGCCATTCTGTCCAAGACAGTGTTGTTGTTGGTGTTGGCATGGCCATTCTGTCCAAGACGGTGCTGTGCATGCTTTGTCCAGGTTGCTGTTGGCATGGCCATCTGTCCAAGACAGTGTTGTGTTGGCTGTTGGCATGGCCATTTCCAAGACAGTGTTGTGTTGGCTGTTGGCATGGCCATTCTGTCCAAGACAGTGTTGTGTGTCATTGTTTAGGTCTGTTGGCATGGCCATTCTGTCCAAGACAGTGTTGTGTTGGCTGTTGGCATGGCCATTCTGTCCAAGACAGTGTTGTGTTGCGTATGGCCCGTAATGGTCATGGCCATTCTGTCCAAGACAGTGTTGCTTGTTGGCTGTTGGCATGGCCATTCTGTCCAAGACAGTGTTGTGTGTTGGCTGTTGGCATGGCCCATTCTGTCCAAGACAGTGTTGCTGTTGGGCTGTTGGCATGGCCATTCTGTCCAAGACAGGTTGTGTTGCTGTTGGCATGGCCATTCTGTCCAAGACAGTGTTTCTGTTGGGTGTTGGCATGGCCATTCTGTCCAAGACATGTGTGTTGTGTTTGCTGGTTGGCTGTTGGCTGTTGGCATGGCCATTCTGTCCAAGACAGTGTTTTGTTGGCTGTTGGCATGGCCATTCTGTCCAAGACAGTGTTGTGTTGGCTGTTGGCATGGCCATTCTGTCCAAGACAGTGTTGTGTTGGCTGTTGGCATGGCCATTCTGTCCAAGACAGTGTTGCTGTTGGCTGTTGGCATGGCCATTCTGTCCAAGACAGTGTTTGGTTGGCTGTTGGCATGGCCATTCTGTCCAAGACAGTGTTGCTGTTGGCTGTTGGCATGGCCATTCTGTCCAAGACAGTGTTGTGTTGGCTGTTGGCATGGCCATTCTGTCCAAGACAGTGTTGTTGGCTGTTGGCATGGCCATTCTGTCCAAGACAGTGTTGTGTTGGCTGTTGGCATGGCCATGCTGTCCAAGACAGTGTTGTTGTTGGCTGTTGGCATGGCCATGCTGTCCAAGACAGTGTTTGTTGGCTGTTGGCATGGCCATTCTGTCCAAGACAGTGTTGCTGTTGGCTGTTGGCATGGCCATTCTGTCCAAGACAGTGTTGTTGTTGGCATGGCCATTCTGTCCAAGACAGTGTTGCTGTTGGCTGTTGGCATGGCCATTCTGTCCAAGACAGTGTTGCTGTTGCTGTTGGCATGGCCATTCTGTCCAAGACAGTGTTGTGTTGGCTGTTGGCATGGCCATTCTGTCCAAGACAGTGTTGCTGTTGGCTGTTGGCATGGCCATTCTGTCCAAGACAGTGTTGCTTGTTGGCTGTGCATGGCCATTCTGTCCAAGACAGTGTTGCTGTTGGCTGTTGGCATGGCCATTCTGTCCAAGACAGTGTTGTTGTTGGCTGTTGGCATGGCCATTCTGTCCAAGACATGTGTTGCTGTTGGCTGTTGGCATGGCCATTCTGTCCAAGACAGTGTTGTTTGCTGTTGGCATGGCCATTCTGTCCAAGACAGTGTTTGTTGGCTGTTGGCATGGCCATTCTGTCCAAGACAGTGTTGTGTTGGCTGTTGGCATGGCCATTCTGTCCAAGACAGTGTTGTTGTTGGCTGTTGGCATGGCCATTCTGTCCAAGACAGTGTTGCTGTTGGCTGTTGGCATGGCCATTCTGTCCAAGACAGTGTTGTGTTGGCTGTTGGCATGGCCATTCTGTCCAAGACAGTGTTGCTGTTGGCTGTTGGCATGGCCATGCTGTCCAAGACAGTGTTGCTGTTGGCTGTTGGCATGGCCATTCTGTCCAAGACAGTGTTGCTGTTGGCTGTTGGCATGGCCATTCTGTCCAAGACAGTGTTGCTGTTGGCTGTTGGCATGGCCATTCTGTCCAAGACAGTGTTGCTGTTGGCTGTTGGCATGGCCATTCTGTCCAAGACAGTGTGTTTTGCATGGTTGGCTGTTGTTGGCTGTTGGCATGGCCATTCTGTCCAAGACAGTGTTGCTGTTGGCTGTTGGCTGGCCATTCTGTCCAAGACAGTGTTGCTGTTGGCTGTTGGCATGGCCATTCTGTCCAAGACAGTGTTGTTGTTGGCTGTTGGCATGGCCATGCTGTCCAAGACAGTGTTGCTGTTGGCTGTTGGCATGGCCATTCTGTCCAAGACAGTGTTGCTGTTGGCTGTTGGCATGGCCATTCTGTCCAAGACAGTGTTGCTGTTGGCTGTTGGCATGGCCATTCTGTCCAAGACAGTGTTGCTGTTGGCTGTTGGCATGGCCATTCTGTCCAAGACATGTTGTTGCTGTTTGAGCGTGTTGCTGTTGGCTGTTGGCATGGCCATTCTGTCCAAGACAGTTTGCTGTTGGCTGTTGGCATGGCCATTCTGTCCAAGACAGTGTTGCTGTTGGCATGGCCATTCTGTCCAAGACAGTGTTTGCTGTTGGCATGGCCATTCTGTCCAAGACAGTGTTGCTGTTGGCTGTTGGCATGGCCATTCTGTCCAAGACAGTGTGCTGTTTGGCATGGCCATTCTGTCCAAGACAGTGTTGTGCTGTTGGCATGGCCATTCTGTCCAAGACAGTGTTGTGCTGTTTGGCATGGCCATTCTGTCCAAGACAGTGTTGCTGTTGGCTGTTGCCATGGCCATGCTGTCCAAGACAGTGTTGTTGTTGGCATGGCCATTCTGTCCAAGACAGTGTTGTTGTTGGCATGGCCATTCTGTCCAAGACAGTGTTGTTGTTGGCTGTTGGCATGGCCATTCTGTCCAAGACAGTGTTGTTGTTGGCATGGCCATTCTGTCCAAGACAGTGTTGTGTTGGCTGTTGGCATGGCCATTCTGTCCAAGACAGTGTTGTTGTTGGCTGTTGGCATGGCCATGCTGTCCAAGACAGTGTGTTGTTGTTGGCATGGCCATTCTGTCCAAGACAGTGTTGTTGTTGGCTGTTGGCATGGCCATTCTGTCCAAGACAGTGTTGTCTGTTGGCTGTTGGCATGGCCATTCTGTCCAAGACAGTGTTGCTGTTGGCTGTTGGCTGTTGGCTGTTGGCATGGCCATTCTGTCCAAGACAGTGTTGTTGTTGGCATGGCCATTCTGTCCAAGACAGTGTTGTTTGTGTGGCATGGCCATTCTGTCCAAGACAGTGTTTGTTGTGTTGGCATGGCCATTCTGTCCAAGACAGTGTTGTTGTTGGCATGGCCATTCTGTCCAAGACAGTGTTGCTTTTGGGCTGTTGGCATGGCCATTCTGTCCAAGACAGTGTTGTTGTTGGCTGTTGGCATGGCCATTCTGTCCAAGACAGTGTTGCTGTTGGCTGTTGGCATGGCCATTCTGTCCAAGACAGTGTTGTTGTTGGCTGTTGGCATGGCCATTCTGTCCAAGACAGTGTTGTTGTTGGCTGTTGGCA
>JAPXFY010000018.1:1071913-1099413 GCA_030674185.1 Monoplex corrugatus
ATCACTGGCAGATTTCTGGGTCTAAACAAATCATCACTGGCAGATTTCTGGGTCTAAACAAGTCATCACTGGCAGGTTTTGCACTGTCGGACACTGTGTAATAGGATGTGATCAGCTAAAGGTTGAAATGACTGGTCTATATTTACGTTATGATAGTGAAAACAGTCATACTAACAATGAGTGTGTGGGCAATTGCTCGTGTCTGCAGTCGTTAGTTTTACGTTTTCAGTTAGATTAAAGCAACATGTGTATAATAAATGACAAAGAAACCATCAGAATAAAAGACCTAGAAATACTGGCTACAGGGGGAACAAAAATGGATGCTGACGATAAGTATAGATTCATGTTGCCAATTGTGTGTGTCTATGCAGTAAAGATACTTCCTTAGACACTGACACATTTTGACAGGTGTATGGATCGGTAGAATTTATACAACCATGCCAATAAACAGTCACATGTTGTCAAAGGATGGATCGATAGAATTTATACAGCCCTGCCAATAAACATAGACACATTTTGACATGTGTATGGATCGGTAGAATTTATACAATCATGCCAATAAACAGTCACATGTTGTCAAAGGATGGATCGATAGAATTTATACAGCCCTGCCAATAAACATAGACACATTTTGACATGTGTATGGATCGGTAGAATTTATACAATCATGCCAATAAACAGTCACATGTTGTCAAAGGATGGATCGATAGAATTTATACAGCCCTGCCAATAAACATAGACACATTTTGACATGTGTATGGATCGGTAGAATTTATACAGCCCTGCCAATAAACATAGACACATTTTGACAGGTGTACGGATCGGTAGAATTTATACAGCCCTGCCAATAAACAGTCACATGTTGTCAAATGATGGATCGATAGAATTTACACAACCCTGCCACCTGCAATTAGACATAGTTGTTGGGGATGGACCGACCGAATTTAGATAACCCTGGTATTTCCAGAGGGATTACAACACTGAAGAATTTCGTTATCTTGTTCACCGCTGTGAAAGACAAACAGACCGATGTATTCACTTGAATAGCTTCCAACATCGATTTTCAACAAATAGTTCCATTTTCCCTTGCCACCACTGGTCCTATTATCAGTATTGTCTATCGTAGGAAAAAAAACAGATAGGTGTATTCTGAACTGTTTGATAACACCAAACCCTTCAACTTTGCGTGGAACAGATTTTTATGGAGAAAGTTATTTACAGTGGTATTGAATGAGAGAGCTTGTGTGTTTTAAACACTACTTTTTGATAAACACTAACAACAAACCATGAATGACGACAAACCATGAACGACGACAAACCATGAACAATGACAAACCATGAAACATGACAAACCATGAACAACGACAAACCATGAAACATGACAAACCATGAACAACGACAAACCATGAAACATGACAAACCATGAATAACGACAAACCATGAACAACGACAAACCATGAAACATGACAAACCATGAATAATGACAAACCATGAAACATGACAAACCATGAATAACGACAAACCATGAAACATGACAAACCATGAACAACGACAAACCATGAAACATGACAAACCATGAATAACGACAACACATGAAACATGACAAACCATGAATAACGACAAACCATGAAACATGCAAACCATGAACAATGACAAACCACAAAACATGACAAGCCATGAATGACGACAAGCCATGAATGACGACAAACCACAAAACATGACAAACCATGAATGACGACAAACCATGAAACATGACAAACCATGAATGACAACAAACCATGAATGATGACAAACCATGAATGACGACAAACCACAAAACATGACAAGCCATGAATGACGACAAACCATGAAACATGACAAAACATGAATGACAACAAACCATGAATGATGACAAGCCATGAATGACGACAAACCATGAAACATGACAAACCATGAATGACAACAAACCATGAATGACAACAAACCATGAATGACAACAAACCATGAATGACAACAAACCATGAATGACAACAAACCATGAATGACAACAAACCATGAATGATAACAAACCATGAATGACAACAAACCATGAATGACAACAAACCATGAATGACAACAAGCCATGAATGACAACAAACCATGAATGACAACAAACCATGAATGACAACAAACCATGAATGATGACAAACCATGAATGACAACAAACCATGAATGACAACAAACCATGAATGACAACAAGCCATGAATGACAACAAACCATGAATGACAACAAACCATGAATGACAACAAACCATGAATGATGACAAACCATGAATGACAACAAACCATTAATGACAACAAACCATGAATGACAACAAGCCATGAATGACAACAAACCATGAATGACAACAAACCATGAATGACAACAAACCATGAATGACAACAAGCCATGAATGACAACAAACCATGAATGACAACAAACCATGAATGACAACAAACCATGAATGATGACAAACCATGAATGACAACAAACCATGAATGACAACAAGCCATGAATGACCACAAACCATGAATGAAAACAAACCATGAATGACAACAAACCATGAATGATGACAAACCATGAATGACAACAAACCATGAATGACAACAAACCATGAATGACAACAAACCATGAATGACAACAAACCATGAATGACGACAAACCATGAATGATGACAAACCATGAATGACAACAAACCATGAATGACAACAAACCATGAATGACAACAAGCCATGAATGACAACAAGCCATGAATGATGACAAGCCATGAATGACGACAAACCATGAAACATGACAAACCATGAATGACAACAAACCATGAATGACAACAAACCATGAATGACAACAATCCATGAATGACAACAAACCATGAATGACAACAAACCATGAATGATGACAAACCATGAATGACAACAAACCATGAATGACAACAAACCATGAATGACGACAAACCATGAATGACAACAAACCATGAATGACAACAAACCATGAATGACAACAAGCCATGAATGACAACAAGCCATGAATGACAACAAACCATGAATGACAACAAACCATGAATGATGACAAACCATGAATGACAACAAACCATGAATGACAACAAACCATGAATGACGACAAACCATGAATGATGACAAACCATGAATGACAAAACCATGAATGACAACAAGCCATGAATGACAACAAACCATGAATGACCAAAACCATGAATGACAACAAACCATGAATGACAACAAACCATGAATGACACAAACATGAATGACAACAAACCATGAATGACAACAAACCATGAATGACACAAACCATGAATGACAACAAACCATGAATGACAACAAACCATGAATGACAACAAACCATGAATGACACATAAACCATGAATGACAACAAACCATGAATGACAACAAATCAACAACCATGAATGACAACAAACCATGAATGACAACAAACCATGAATGACAAACAATAAACAAATGATGACAAAACCATGAATGACAACAAACCATGAATGACAACAAACCATGAATGACAACAAACCATGAATGACAACAAACCATGAATGACAACAAACCATGAATGATGACAAACCATGAATGACAACAAACCATGAATGACAACAAACCATGAATGACAACAAGCCATGAATGACAACAAGCCATGAATGATACAAGCCATGAATGACGACAAACCATGAATGAACAAACCATGAATGACAACAAACCATGAATGACAACAAACCATGAATGACACAAACCATGAATGAACAAACCATGAATGACAACAAACCATGAATGACAACAAACCATGAATGACAACAAAGCCATGAATGACAACAAGCCATGAATGACAACAAACCATGAATGACAACAAACCATGAATGATGACAACAACCATGAATGACATGACAAACCATGAATGACAACAAACCATGAATGATGACAAACCATGAATACATCAAACCATGAATGAACAAACCATGAATGACAACAAACCATGAATGACAACAAACCATGAATGACAACAAACCATGAATGACAACAAACCATGAATGACACAAACCATGAATGACAACAAACCATGAATGACACAAACCATGAATGACAAAAACCATGAATGACAACAACCATGAATGACAACAAACCATGAATGACACAAACCATGAATGACACAAACCATGAATGAGACAAACCATGAATGACAACAAACCATGTAATGAACACAAACCATGAATGACAACAAACCATGAATGACAACAAACCAATGAATGAATACAACCATGAATGACAACAAACCATGAATGACGACAAACCATGAATGACAACAAACCATGAATGACACAAACCATGAATGACGACAAACCATGAATGAGACAAACCATGAATGACGACAAACCATGAATGAAACAAACCATGAATGACAACAAACCATGAATGACACACAACCATGAATGACAACAAACCATGAATGAACAAACCATGAATGAGACAAACCATGAATGAAACAAACCATCAAACAAACCATGAATGATGACAAACCATGAATAATGACAAACCATGAATGACGAAAACATGAATGACAGACAACAAACATGATCGACAAACCATGAATGACGACAAACCATGAAATGACAAACCATGAATGACAGACAAACCATGAATGAGACAAACCATATACAAACAAACACATGAATGACAAAACCATGAATAACGACAAACCATGAATGACGACAAACCATGAATAGACAACACAAAACAATGACAAAACCATGAATGACGACAAACCATGAATGAGACCCAAACACATGAAATGACACAAACCATGAATGAGACAAACCACAAACAGACAAACCATGAATGAAACAAACCAAAAACAGACAAACCATGAATGACAACAAACACACATGAATGAGACAACACAAACCATGAAGACACAAACCATGAATGAAGACAAACACAAAATATGACAACTTACGATAGAGAAAATGACAAAATGAAATAGGACAAACCACAAAACAGACAATCAATAATGAACAAACCAAAAACATGAAAAAGTATAAATTAGGAAAAAACACAAAAAAGAACAGAGAGAAATAGAATCAGGACAAACCACGAAACACGACAAACCATAAATCAGACAAACACAACACACAAACAATAATCAGGCAAACCACAAAACGACGAATAATAATCAGGACAAACCACGAAACATGACAAACATAATCAGGACAAACCACAAAACAAAGGACAAACAATAAATCACGACAAACCACGAAACACGACAAAACATAATCAGACAAACCAACGAAACAACAAAAATCAGGACAAACCACAAAACAGACAAACATAAATCAGACAAACCACAAAACACGACAAACATAAATCAGGACAAACCACAAACACGACAAAAATAAATCACGACAAACCACAAAACAGACAAACAATAATCAGGACAAACCACAAAACGACAAACAATAAATCAGGACAAACCACAAACAGGACAAACAATAAATCACGACAAACCACAAAACACGACAAAAACAAAATCAGGACAAACCACAAAACAGACAAACAATAAATCACGACAAACCACAAAACAGACAAACATAAATTTAGACAAACCACAAAACAGACAAACAATAAATCAGGACAAACACAAAACACGACGAGAAATAATCAGGACAAACCACGAAACACGACAAAATTAATCACGACAAACCACAAAACACGACAAACAATAAATCAGGACAAACCACAAAACACGACAAAATAAATCAGGACAAACCACAAACATGACAAAAATAAATCACGACAAACCACAAAACAGGACAAACAATAAATATCAACCAAACACGACAACACAAACAGACAAACAATAAATCAGGACAAACCACAAACACGACAAACAATAAATCAGGACAAACCACAAAACAGGACAAATAAATCAGACAAACACGACAACAGACAAAATAATCACGACAAACCACAAAACACGACAAACAATAAATCACGACAAACCACAAAACACGACAAACAATAAATCACGGACAAACCAAAAACACGACAAACAATAAACACGACAAACCACAAAACACGACAAACAATAAATCACGACAAACCACAAAACACGACAAACAATAAATCACGACAAACCACAAAACACGACAAACAATAAATCACGACAAAGAACAAATCACGACAAAGAACAAATCACGACAAAGAACAAATCACGACAAACCACGAAACACGACAAAGAACATATCACGACAAACCACGAAACATGACAAAGAACATATCACGACAAACCACGAAACATGACAAAGAACAAATCACGATAAACCACAAAACATGACAAAGAACAAAACACGACAAAGAACAAATCACGACAAACCACGAAACATGACAAAGAACAAATCACGACAAACCACGAAACACGACAAAGAACATATCACGACAAACCACGAAACATGACAAAGAACATATCACGACAAACCACGAAACATGACAAAGAACATATCACGACAAACCACGAAACATGACAAAGAACAAATCACGACAAACCACGAAACACGACAAAGAACAAATCACGACAAACCACGAAACATGACAAAGAGCAAATCAGAACAAACCACGAAACGTGACAAAGAACAAATCACGACAAACCACGAAACACGACAAAGAAAAAAATCACGAAACTTGGCAAAGAACAAATCAGAACAAACAAAAGACATGACAAACAATACATCAGGACAAACCACGAAAAATAGCAAACGACAAAAATACCAAATAACGAAAAATAACAAAACACGAATAAGGACAAGTCACGACACAATGACCAAAGCCAAGTATAGTTTCTTTGTTTAAGTTTTGACCATTCACGTCATTCAACGTATGAAGTCATGAGCATCAGTGTCTGCTGTTTTGAAGATTTTGAAGACATCTGTTGTGTTTCTCTGTTTCTGTTTCGATTTTAAAAATAAAGTAGATGTTTGCTTCGCCCAACAAACATTGGGAACTTCATGTCCCTGGGCCAAAACAGAGGATCCATTTCAAATTGTGACAGAGAACGGAGGTCCGTTAAGGGAAAAGCTCCTTGAGATCAGAGAGCTTTGAAAGGTTTGTAGGGCAGGAGATTTCTGACATACATGTTGGCATGGTATTTCAATTAACATTTTGAAAGCACAGTGTCACAACTTTCTGGTCGATTCGTACTGTGATTGGAATTACGTGTGGCTTGTCCACGGGTGTTTTAAACACTGCACTGCTTGCTTCACTGTGGATCAATTCTTTCTGCGTGCGTGTGGATAGCTCGTCATCAGGAAGTCTGACTGACTACTCATAGAATGAAGGACAAGAACTGACTTGGATCAGGATCAGATGAGTGTATTTATTACGGCAGAGATGGTGCAGTCAGCATTATTTATTCTGATGTTGTGAGCACTTGGGAGATAAATCACATATCTATCAAGACAGTAAAAAACATGAAATCCCCTCCTGCAAAATAACAGCAAATGGCACAATCTTGACACAGGTTAATAAGTTCAAATATCTGGGAACGGTCATTTCATCAGACGGCAGATGCACATCGGAAATAGCTGGCAGAATCGGCCAAGCCAAAACAGCATTCAAGAAGATGACAAGCATTCTTACCAACAAATGCCTATCAATTAACATCAGAAAGAGAGTCCTTGAATGTTATACAGAACCAATACTGTTGTACGGATGCGAGGCGTGGACAGTCAGCAAGCAAAGCCAGAGCAGGATTGAGGCAGCCGAGATGTGGCTTCTCAGAAGAATGTTGAGAGTACCATGGGCAGCAAAGAAAACAAACGAGACAGTCTTGATGGAGGCAGACACAAGTCGATCACTCATAAGGAAGATTAGGAAAAGACAAGCAACATTTATAGGCCATTTTATGAGGAAGGGGGATTGGAGCACCTGGTCACAACGGGAAAGCTGGAGGGAAAGAGACCACCAGGTAGACCCAGGGAGAGAATGCTGGACGAACTTGCAGAATGGCTGAGGATGAAGAGGGTGGGGGAGATGCTGAGGGCAACGAGAGATAGAGATGGTTTGAAGTCCATGGTCGCCAACGCCATGCGGCAGGGCAGCTGATGATGATGATGATGATGATGATGATGATGATGATGATGATGATGATGATGATGATGATGATGATGATCAAGACAGTGTTTCACCGTTAAGACTGAAGTCCATATGTACCAACACCGTAGATGAAAACGATCCACATTGACCATGGCATAAGCTGTGTACAGTAGCATGTACATGTAAATCTTGTATTTCACTGGAAGAAATGTCCTCAGATTTTTACACATCTCAGTCCCAACATTCTTCATGACCAACACCAGCCTCCCAACAGAAGTGATCACAGCATAGAAACAGCTTTAGTTAGGGTACTCATCGATCTCACAGTAATTATCATCCAATGTCACTAAATTTCAGTTTATGAGCTAGGTCCTTGTCATCTGATGATCACATTTCAGCCTAGTGAGCTAGGTCCTTGTCATCCAATGATCACTACATTTCAGTCTAGTGAGCTAGGTCCTTGTCACCCGATGATCACTACATTTCAGTCTAGTGAGCTAGGTTCTTGTCACCCGATGATCACTACATTTCAGTCTAGTGAGCTAGGTCCTTGTCATCCGATGAAACTACATTTCAGTCTAGTGAGCTAGGTCCTTGTCATCCAATGATCATACATTTCAGTCTAGTGAGCTAGGTCCTTGTCATCTGATGATCACATTTCAGCCTAGTGAGCTAGGTCCTTGTCATCGAATGATCATACATTCAGTCTAGTGAGCTAGGTCCTTGTCATCTGATGATCACATTTCAGCCTAGTGAGCTAGGTCCTTGTCATCCAATGACCATACATTTCAGTCTAGTGAGCTAGGTCCTTGTCATCCAATGATCACTACATTTCAGTCTAGTGAGCTAGGTCCTTGTCATCCGATGATCATACATTTCAGTCTAGTGTGTGTATGTATGTGTGTGTGTCTATCTGTGTGTGTGTGTTGGGGATGTGTGTGGTGTGTGTGAGTGTACGTGTACGGTGTGTGTGTGTGTGTGTGTGTGTGTGTGTGTGTGTGTGTGTGTTGTCTATCTGTGTGTGTGTGTGTGTGTTGGGGATGTGTGTGGTGTGTGTGGGTGTACGTGTACGTGTGTGGTGTGTGTGTGTGTGTGTGGTGTGTGTGTGTGTGTGTGTGTGTGTGTGTGTAGTGTGTGTGTGTAGGCCAGTGTATATGACAAAAATGTGTTGATAAAGAAATCTCAGCTGATAGTGAGTGTACTTTCTCTAAGTGTGGTTTTGTGCAGTTTTACGGTAATTAGTGAAGACTGTATATGGCCTGGTCTGAAATGGTCCAAAATCAGAACACACTTTTCTGAAGATATGTCAGTTGTTTATCCACGGATAAAAACACCATTTGGTTCAAACATTTTAAATAGTATGACAATCTACTCCTATAAGTTTCCATCTAGATGTTGTTGTTCTTGTTGTTTTTGTTGTTGTTTATATTGTTGTTCGTGTTATTGTTGTTGTTGATGATGACGATGGTGATGTCGTTGTTGTTGTTCATAGTGATGGTGGTGGTGGTGGTGGTGTGAATATTCACGAGTGGAACGTGCAATGCAGGCTAACAAGGTATCGACACAGAGAACAGTGTGTGCAGGGGTCATGGCCGTTTGAATTTTATCGTTTCCGGTAGGCTAAAACAGATGGGATCTACACAATTAACAGGGATTTCCTCCCACCTGCCTTGCCTTCTGGGTTGATTGGTTTGTCTGTTTGTTTGGGGATTTTTCTTTTCTTTCTTCTTTCTTCCTTTCTTTCTTTCTTTCTTTCTTTCTTGTTTTCTTTCTTGTTTTCTTGCTTTCTTGTTTTCTCTCTTTCTGTCTTTCGTTCTTTCTGTTTGTTGGTTGATCAACTGGTAGGTTCCTTGACGTGTTTGGTGATTGGGGTTTGGATGTTGACATTTTTTTGCTCATTTGTTTGCATTTTTTGTTTGCTTGCTTTTTTATTTGTTGGTCTGGCTGGTTATCGGTCTGTTTCTTGGCTTGCTTGCCTCCTTCTTTCTTTCTGTCTTTCTTTCTTATTTATTTCTTTCTTTTTCTTTCTTTCTTTCTTTTTCTTTCTTTCTGTCTTTCTTTCTTTCTTCTTCTTTCTTTTCTGTCTCTTTCTGTCTTTCTTTCTTCTTCTTTCTTTCTTTCTTTTTTCTTTCTGTCTTTCTTTCTGTCTTTATTCTGTCTTTCTGTCTTTCTTTCTTCTTTCTTTCTTCTCTTTTTTTATTTATTTCTTTCTTCTGTCTTTCTTATTATTATTTCTGTCTTCTTTCTTTCTTTCTTTCTGTCTTTCTTTATTTCTTTCTGTCTTTCTTTCTTTCTGTCTTCTGTCTTTATTCTGTCTTTCTTTTTTTTCTTTCTTCTTTCCTTCTTTCTTTCTTTCTGTCTTATTTCTTTCTCTTTCTGTCTTTCTTATTTATTGTTTATTATTTCTTTTCTTTCTGTCTTGTCTTTTTCTTTCTTTCTTTCTTTTCTTTCTTCTTTCTTTCATTTCTTTTCTTCTGTCTTCTCTTTCTTCTTTCTGTCTTTCTTTCTTCTTTCTTTTTTCTTCTTTCTTTCATCTTTCTTTCTGTCTTTCTTTCTGTCTTTCTTCTTTTTTTCTGTCTTTCTTATTTCTTTCTTTCTTTCCTTCTTTCTTTTCTTTCTTTTCTTTTTTCTTTCTTTTTCTTTCTGTCTTTCTTTATTTTTTCTGTCTTTTTATTTTCTTTCTTTCTTTCCTTTCTTTCTTTCTGTCTTTCTTTTCTTTCTTTCTTTCTTCTTTCTTCTTTCTTTCTTTCTGTCTTTTTCTCTTTCTTTCTTCTTTCTTTCTGTCTTTCTTTCTTCTTCTTTCTCTTCTTTCTTCTTTCTTCTTTCTTTCTGTTTCTTTCTTTCTTTCTTCTTTCTTTCTTTCCTTCTTTCTTCTTCTCTTTATCTTCTTTCTTCTTCTGTCTTTCTTTCTTTCTTTCTTTCTTCTTTTCTTTCTTTCTTTATTTCTTTTTCTTCTGTCTTCTCTGTCTTTCTTCTTTCTTTCTTTCTTCTTTCCTTCTTTCTTTTCGTCTTTTTTTTTCTTTCTTTCTTCTCTTCTTTCTTTCTTTGCTTCTTCTTTCTTTCTTTCTTTCTTTCTTTCTTTCTTTCTTCTTTCTCTTCTGTCTTTCTTATTTTTTCTGTCTCTTCTTTCTCTCTTTTTCTTTCTTTCTGTCTTTCTTTCGTCTTTCTTTCTTTCTTTCTTCTTCTCTTCTTTCTTTCTTTCTTTCTGTCTTTCTTCTTTCTGTCTGTCTTTCTTTCTTTCTTCTTTCTTTCTTTCTTTCTGTCTTTCTTTCTTTCTGTCTTCTTTCTTTCTTTCTTTCTTTCTTTCTTTCTTCTTTCCTGTCTTTCTTTTCTTTCTTTCTTTTCTTTCTTTCCTTCTTTCTTTCTGTCTTTCTTTCTTTCTTTCTTTCTTCTGTCTTTCTTTCTTTCTTTCTTCTGTCTTTTCTTTCTGTCTTTCTTTCTGTCTTTCTTTCTTTCTTTCTGTCTTTCTTTCTTTCTTTCTTCTTCTTCTGTCTTTCTTTCTTTCTGTCTTTCTGTCTTCTTCTTTCTTCTGTCTTTCTTTTCTTCTTTCTTTCTTTCTGTCTTTCTTTCTTCTTCTTTCTTTCTTTTCTTTCTTTCTTTGTCTTTCTGTCTTTCTGTCTTTCTCTTTCTGTCTTCTTTCTTCTTTCTGTCTTTCTTTCTTCCTTTCTTCTTCTTTCTTTTTCTTTCTTCTTTCTTTCTCTTTCTTGTCTTTCTTCTTTCTTTCTTTCTTTCTTTCTTCTTCTTTCTTCTTCTTTCTTTCTGTCTTTTCTTTTCTTTCTGTCTTCTTCTTTCTTTCTGTCTTTTCTTTTTCTTCTTTCTTCTTTCTTCTTTCTTCTTCTTTCTTTCTTTTTCTTTTCTGTTCTTTCTTTTCTGTCTTCTTCTTTCTCTGTCTGTCTTGTCTTTCTGTCTTCTGTCTTTGTCTTTCTTCTTTCCTTCTTCTTTCTTCTGTCTTTTTCTTTCTTCTCTTCTTCTGTCTTTCTGTCTTCTTTCTTTGTCTTCTGTCTTTCTTTCTGCTTTTCTTGTTCTCTTCTGTCTTTCTCTTCTTTCTTTCTGTTGTCTTTCTTTCTGTCTGTCTTTCTCTGTCTTTCTTTTTTCTTTTTCTTTCTTTCTTCTCTTCCTGTCTTTTTCTTGTCTTTCTTTGTCTTTCTTTCTTTGTCTTCTTTTCTTTCTGTCTTTCTTTTCTCTGTCTTCTTTCTTGTCTTTCTTCTGTCTTTCTTTCTTTCTGTTCTTTTCTTCTGTCTTTTCTTTCTTTCTTTCTTCTGTCTTCTTTTTTTCTTTCTTTCTGTCCTATCTGCCTGTCTTTCTTTTATCTAGTCTTCTATGTCTGTCTCGTCTGCTCTGTCTGTTATTGTCTGCCAGTCTGTCTATCTGTCCTGTTCCTGTCCTTTTATCTAAGTCTGTCTATGTCTGTCTGTCTGCCTGCCTGTCTGTCTGCCTGCCTGTCTGTCTGTATGCCTGTATGTCTGCATGTCTGTATGTCTATGTTTGAATATCTGTGTCCTGCAATGGCAATGGGAAACATCTCTCCTCTCTCCCTCCCTCTCTCTCTCTTTCTCTCTGTCTCTCTCTCTCTCCCCTCTCTCTCTTTCTCTCTTTCTCTCTGTCTCTCTGTCTCTCTCTCTCTGTCTCTCTCTCTGTCTCTCTCTCTCTCTCTCTCTATATATATATATATATATATATATCCCTCTTTCTCTCTCTCCCTCGCTCTCTCTATCCTCTCACTCCCTCCCCCACCTCTCTCTCTCTCTCTCGATGTCACTCTCTCATGACAGTCACATTATTACAGTCATATTTTCAAGCTGCATCAATTCATCTAACCCTGAATGCCTTTCACAATACAGTGACACATTTCGAATTGTGCTTTGCTTTCATGTTTACAAGTCACAGGCACACTAAGTCAAAACTGATTTGGAAATTGACGAAACTTGTTACGATAATTATGTCTGTTTTGCTGTTTAATTAAGTTATTATGTAGGTACAGCATGACGTAATCAATTCCATTCCGTCTTCTTTGGAGTTTTTGCACAATGGACAATCACATCGTTGCCAATGTGGTTTTGATATCTGTATTGATGAAAAGCGATTCATTTAAGACACATGAACTGAGAATACAGAATGCAGAATGCAGAATACAGAATACAGAATGCAGAATGCAGAATACAGAATACAGAATGCAGAATGCAGAATACAGAATGCAGAATACAGAATGCAGAATACAGAATGCAGAATACAGAATGCAGAATACAGAATACAGAATGCAGAATGCAGAATACACAATTCAGAATACAGAATACAGAATGCAGAATGCAGAATACAGAATGCAGAATGCAGAATACAGAATGCAGAATGCAGAATACAGAATGCAGAATGAAGAATGCAGAATGCAGAATGAAGAATGCAGAATGCAGAATGCAGAATGCAGAATGCAGAATACAGAATGCAGAATACAGAATGCAGAATACAGAATACACAATGCAGAATACAGAATGCAGAATACAGAATGCAGAATACAGAATACAGAATGCAGAATACAGAATACAGAATGCAGAATACAGAATGCAGAATACAGAATACAGAATACAGAATGCAGAATACAGAATACAGAATGCAGAATACAGAATGCAGAATGCAGAATACAGAATACAGAATACAGAATACAGAATGCAGACTTCATTCAAAAAAGCTATCACCTTATTCTGATGCATGCAGTGGTGCGTCAGGACAATGCTACATTCTGCTACTTCAGAACAAACACATGCATGTGGATCACATAGTGATGTGGTTGTTAACGATGACGTCAGATGTCGCTATTGTATGGTTGTTAACGATGACGTCAGATGTCGGTATTGTATGGTTGTTAACGATGACGTCAGGTGTCGGTATTGTATGGTTGTTAACGATGACGTCAGATGTCGGTATTGTATGGTTGTTAACGATGACGTCAGATGTCGCTATTGTATGGTTGTTAACGATGACGTCAGATGTCGGTATTGTATGGTTGTTAACGATGACGTCAGGTGTCGGTATTGTATGGTTGTTAACGATGACGTCAGATGTCGGTATTGTATAGTTGTTAACGATGACGTCAGATGTCGGGATTGTACTTGCTCCACAACAACCCGATCATAACGGGCAATGGCCTACATTATGAATAAAACATCTGATCTCTCTCTCTCTCTCTCTCTCACACACACACACACACACACACACTCTTTCTGTCTGTCTGTCTGTCTCTGTCTCTGTCTCTGTCTCTCTCTCTCTCTCTTTCTCTCTCTCTCTCTCTCTCTCTCTCTCTCTCTCTCACATAACTCGACACACACACACACCGACACACACACACACACAACACACACACACACACACACACACACACACACACACACACACCACACACATACACACTCTCTCTCTCTCTCTCTCTCTCTTTCTCTCTCTCACTTTCACACACACTCACACTGTCTCTCCCTGCCCTCTCTCCCTCCTCCTCTCTCCCTCTCTCTCCCTTCCTCCCTCTCTCTCCCTCTCTCTCCCTTCCTCCCTCTCTCTCCCTCTCTCTCTCCCTTCATCCCTCTCTCTGTCTCTCTCTCTCTGTCTCTCTCTCTGTTTCTCTCTCTCTCTGTCTCTGTCTCTGTCTGGCTGTCACTCTCTCTCTCTCTCTCTCTCTCTCTCTCTCTCCTCTCTCTCTCTCTCTCTCTCTCTCTCTCTCTCTCTCTCTCTCTTGATCGATCGATCGATCGATCGAGCAAATGACTTTAAGTAAGTGAATCATTAGTTGACTGATTCGTTCAGTGAAACGATTGGTGATTGATTCTTACTAATTTTCAATTTTTTGTTAATTTGGTGATTTATTCGATAATTGTCAAATTATTGTTACCTTTTTGATAAAACTGTTGATTGGAGATGTGTTGAATTAGAGGATTGGTGGACTTACTGCTGAGTTAATTGATCGGTTTGGTGGACTTACTGCTGAGTTAATTGATCGGTTTGGTGGACTTACTGCTGAGTTAATTGATCGGATTGGTGGACTTATTGCTGAGTTAATCGATCGGATTGGTGGACTTACTGTAGAGTTAATTGATCGGTTTGGTGGACTTACTGTAGAGTTAATTGATCGGTTTGGTGGACTTACTATAGAGTTAATTGATCGGTTTGGTGGACTTATTGCTGAGTTAATTGATCGGATTGGTGGACTTACTGTACAGTTAATTGATCGGTTTGGTGGACTTACTGCTGAGTTAATTGATCGGTTTGGTGGACTTACTGTAGAGCTAATTGATCGGTTTGGTGGACTTACTATAGAGTTAATTGATCGGTTTGGTGGACTTACTGCTGAGTTAATTGATCGGTTTGGTGGACTTACTGTAGAAGTTAATTGATCGGTTGATTGAATGAGGGATTGTCAGCTTGATACCGTTCTGATTGACTGATTAATAGGTTGGCAAATTTGACAGTCTGTTCGATAAACTGTTGATTGATAAATAGACTACATGGACTTGAGGAACAGTCATATGGATAAATGATTCATACATGGATTGATGGATGGATAGATTGGTTCATTGATTGATTGTATGATTGGTTATGTTTAATGACTGGTACACAGATTGATATGTTGACAGATTATCCAGTGACGATGAAAAATATATACATAGTCATGGGTTGAGCAACGGATTTAGAGACATGTTGATCAACTATCTATTGACGAAAATCATATTTATAGGAAATTATTACGATGTTGATATAGTCAGACAGGTGTTGGCAATGTATTATGATGTATTACGGATGAATTACTTTTGGGATTACTCCAGACTGTGGATTACATCCAACTGTAAAATACTCTGGACATGAACAGAATGCCAGTCCCATCCCCACCCATCCCATGTCTGCATTGTGGCCCAAGGCCGATGTACATTAAACTGTCTGATTTTGAGTCTCTGTCTCTCTCTATCTCTCTCTCTCTGTCTCTCTCTGTCTCTGTCTCTGTCTCTCTGTCACTCTGTCTTTGTCTATCTATCTCTCTTTCTCTCTGTCTCTGTCTCTGTTTCTGTCTCTGTCTCTCTCTTTCTCTCTCTGTCTCTCTGTCTCTGTCTCAGTCTCTGTCTCTTCTCTCTCTCTCTCTCTCTCTCTCTCTCTCTCTCTCTCTCTCTCTCTCTCTCTCTCTTACCTTGACTAGTTTCTAACTAGTTTGTATAAAGATATGGTCTTATTGCTGTAGTGAACAATGACTGTGTGACCTGTACTGTCTTTCTATAGTATTGCTGTAGTGAATAATGACTGTGTGACCTGTACTGTCTTTCTATAGTATTGCTGTAGTGAATAATGATTGTGTGACCTGTACTGTCTTTCTATAGTATTGCTGTAGTGAATAATGACTGTGTGACCTGTACTGTCTTTCTATAGTATTGCTGTAGTGAATAATGACTGTGACCTGTACTGTCTTTCTATAGTATTGCTGTAGTGAATAATGACTGTGTGACCTGTACTGTCTTTCTATAGTATTGCTGTAGTGAATAATGACTGTGACCTGTACTGTCTTTCTATAGCATTGCTGTAGTGAATAATGACTGTGTGACCTGTACTATCTTTCTATAGTATTGCTGTAGTGAACAATGACTGTGTGACCTGTACTGTCTTTCTATAGTATTGCTGTAGTGAACAATGACTGTGTGACCTGTACTGTCTTTCTATAGTATTGCTGTAGTGAACAATGACTGTGTGACCTGTACTGTCTTTCTATAGTATTGCTGTAGTGAACAATGACTGTGTGACCTGTACTGTCTTTCTGTAGTATTGCTGTAGTGAATAATGACTGTGTGACCTGTACTGTCTTTCTATAGTATTGCTGTAGTGAACAATGACTGTGTGACCTGTACTGTCTTTCTATAGTATTGCTGTAGTGAATAATGACTGTGTGACCTGTACTGTCTTTCTATAGTATTGCTGTAGTGAATAATGACTGTGTGACCTGTACTGTCTTTCTATAGTATTGCTGTAGTGAACAATGACTGTGTGACCTGTACTGTCTTTCTGTAGTATTGCTGTAGTGAATAATGACTGTGTGACCTGTACTGTCTTTCTATAGTATTGCTGTAGTGAACAATGACTGTGTGACCTGTACTGTCTTTCTATAGTATTGCTGTAGTGAACAATGACTGTGTGACCTGTACTGTCTTTCTATAGTATTGCTGTAGTGAATAATGACTGTGTGACCTGTACTGTCTTTCTGTAGTATTGCTGTAGTGAATAATGACTGTGTGACCTGTACTGTCTTTCTATAGTATTGCTGTAGTGAATAATGACTGTGACCTGTACTGTCTTTCTATAGCATTGCTGTAGTGAATAATGACTGTGTGACCTGTACTATCTTTCTATAGTATTGCTGTAGTGAACAATGACTGTGTGACCTGTACTGTCTTTCTATAGTATTGCTGTAGTGAACAATGACTGTGTGACCTGTACTATCTTTCTATAGTATTGCTGTAGTGAACAATGACTGTGTGACCTGTACTGTCTTTCTATAGTATTGCTGTAGTGAACAATGACTGTGTGACCTGTACTGTCTTTCTATAGTATTGCTGTAGTGAACAATGACTGTGTGACCTGTACTGTCTTTCTATAGTATTGCTGTAGTGAACAATGACTGTGTGACCTGTACTGTCTTTCTGTAGTATTGCTGTAGTGAATAATGACTGTGTGACCTGTACTGTCTTTCTATAGTATTGCTGTAGTGAACAATGACTGTGTGACCTGTACTGTCTTTCTATAGTATTGCTGTAGTGAACAATGACTGTGTGACCTGTACTGTCTTTCTATAGTATTGCTGTAGTGAATCAATGACTGTGTGACCTGTACTGTCTTTCTATAGTATTGCTGTAGTGAACAATGACTGTGTGACCTGTACTGTCTTTCTATAGTATTGCTGTAGTGAATAATGACTGTGTGACCTGTACTGTCTTTCTATAGTATTGCTGTAGTGAACAATGACTGTGTGACCTGTACTGTCTTTCTATAGTATTGCTGTAGTGAACAATGACTGTGTGACCTGTACTGTCTTTCTATAGTATTGCTGTAGTGAACAATGACTGTGTGACCTGTACTGTCTTTCTATAGTATTGCTGTAGTGAACAATGACTTGTGACCCATACTGTCTTTCTATAGTATTGCTGTAGTGAACAATGACTGTGTGACCTGTACTGTCTTTCTATAGTATTGCTGTAGTGAATAATGACTGTGTGACCTGTACTGTCTTTCTATAGTATTGCTGTAGTGAATAATGACTGTGTGACCTGTACTGTCTTTCTATAGTAATTGCTGTAGTGAACAATGACTGTGTGACCTGTACTGTCTTTCTATAGTATTGCTGTAGTGAACAATGACTGTGGACCTGTACTGTCTTTCTATAGTATTGCTGTAGTGAACAATGACTGTGTGACCTGTACTGTCTTTCTATAGTATTGCTGTAGTGAATAATGACTGTGTGACCTGTACTGTCTTTCTATAGTATTGCTGTAGTGAACAATGACTGTGTGACCTTACTGTCTTTCTATAGTATTGCTGTAGTGAACAATGACTGTGTGACCTGTACTGTCTTTCTATAGTATTGCTGTAGTGAATAATGACTGTGACCTGTACTGTCTTTCTATAGTATTGCTGTAGTGAACAATGACTGTGTGACCTGTACTGTCTTTCTATAGTATTGCTGTAGTGAACAATGACTGTTGACCTTACTGTCTTTCTATAGTATTGCTGTAGTGAACAATGACTGTGTGACCTGTACTGTCTTTCTATAGTATTGCTGTAGTGAATAATGACTGTGTGACCTGTACTGTCTTTCTATAGTATTGCTGTAGTGAATAATGACTGTGTGACCTGTACTGTCTTTCTATAGTATTGCTGAAGTGAACAATGACTGTGTGACCTGTACTGTCTTTCTATAGTATTGCTGTAGTGAACAATGACTGTGACCTGTACTGTCTTTCTATAGTATTGCTGTAGTGAATAATGACTGTGACCTTGTACTGTCTTTCTATAGTATTGCTGTAGTGAACAATGACTGTGTGACCTGTACTGTCTTTCTATAGTATTGCTGTTGTGAAAATGACTGTGACCCATTTTGTCTTTCTATAGTATTGCTGTAGTGAATAATGACTGTGTGACCCATTACTGTCTTTCTATAGTATTGCTGTAGTGAACAATGACTGTGTGACCTGTACTGTCTTTCTATGTATTGCTGTAGTGAAATAGACTGTGTGACTGTATGTCTTTCTATAGTATTGCTGTAGTGAATAATGACTGTGTGACTGTACTGTCTTTCTATAGTATTGCTGTAGTGAACAATGACTGTGTGACCTGTACTGTCTTTCTATAGTATTGCTGTAGTGAAAATGACTGTGCTGTACTGTTCTTTCTATAGTATTGCTGTAGTGAATAATGACTGTGTGACCTGTCTGTCTTTCTATAGTATTGCTGTAGTGAACAATGACTGTGTGACCATTACTGTCTTTCTATAGTATTGCTGTAGTGATACAGACTGTGTACCTGTACTGTCTTTCTATAGTATTGCTGTAGTGAAAATGACTGTGTGACCTTACTGTCTTTCTATAGTATTGCTGTAGTGAACAATGACTGTGACCTGTACTGTCTTCTATAGTATTCTGTAGTGAATAATGACTGTGTGACCTGTACTGTCTTCTATAGTATTGCTGTAGTGAACAATGACTGTGTGACCTGTACTGTCTTTCTATAGTATTGCTGTAGTGAAAATGACTGTGACCTTACTGTCTTCTAATATCTGATAATAATATTTGATTATTTTCTTATATTCTGTAGTGAAAATGCTTGACAATGTCTATTCTTATATCTGCTGTAGTGAACAATGACTGTGTGACCTGTACTGTCTTTCTATAGTATTGCTGTAGTGAAAATGACTGTGTACCTGTACTGTCTTTCTATAGTATGCTGTAGTGAACAATGACTGTGTGACCTGTACTGTCTTTCTATAGTATTGCTGTAGTGAATAATGACTGTTACTGCTATGTTTCTAGTATTTCAGGAACTGACTATGTACTTACGTTTGTTGTGTTACATGATGTTATGTACTTCAATCTTCAATATGGCTGTAGCTTTTAAAGGATTTCTGTACTGATTTCGTCTGTATGTCTGTGTGTATGCATGTCTCTGTTCTGTTCTTTTGTCTGTCTGTATGTCTGTGTGTATGCACATGTTCTGTTCTTTGTCTGTCTTTTCTGTGTATGTCTGTAGTGTCATGTACTTGTGTGTCCTGTATCTGTCTTTCTATAGTATTGCTGTGTGACATTGTACTGTCCATCTATCTGATTCTGATGTCTTCAGTATTCTGTGTGGATTGTCATGTCCTTTTCTGATTCTATTGTCTGTTCATGTATGTCTGTGTGATCCATGTCCTTTTCTGATTCGATTGCTGTCTGTATGTGTGTGTATGTCCATGTCTTAATTCTGAATTCTGATTGTCTGTCTGTATGTCTGTGTGTATGTCCATGTCTCTGTTTCTGTTCTGATTGTCTTGTATGTCTGTGTGATGTCCATGCTTGTTTCTGTTCTGTTGTCTGTTTCTGATGTCTTGGTATGTCCTGTCTCTGTTCTGATTCTGATTGTCTGTCTGTATGTCTGTGTGTATGTCCATGTCTCTATTTCTGATTCTGATTGTCTGTCTGTATGTCTGTGTGTATGTCTGTCTGTATGTCTGTGTGTATGTCCATGTCTCTATTTCTGATTCTCTTTGTCTGTCTGTATGTCTGTCTGTATGTCTGTGTGTATGTCCATGTCTCTGTTTCTGATTCTGTTTGTCTGTCTGTATGTCTGTGTGTATGTCTGTGGTAGTCCATGTCTCATTTCTGATTCCTGTTTGTCTGTCTGTATGTCTGTGTGTATGTCCATGTCTCTGTTTCTGATTGTCTGTCTGTATGTCTGTTGTAATGTCTGTCTGTATGTCCATGTCTGTGTTTCTGATTGTCTGTCTGTATGTCTGTGTGTATGTCCATGTCTCTGTTTCTGATTCTGTTTGTCTGTCTGTATGTCTGTGTGTATGTCCATGTCTCTATTTCTGATTCTGATTGTCTGTCTGGTATGTCTGTCTGTATGTCTGTCTGTATGTCTGTCTGTATGTCTGTCTGTATGTCTGTCCTGTCTGTCTGTCTGTATGTCTGTGTGTATGTCTGTCTGTATGTCTGTCTGTATGTCTGTGTGTATGTCTGGTGTTGGTATGTCTGTGTGTATGTCCATGTCTCTATTTCTGATTCTGTTTGTCTGTATGTCTGTGTGTATGTCTGTGTGTATGTCTGTGTGTATGTCCATGTCTGTGTTTCTGATTATGTCTTGTCTGTATGTCTGTGTGTATGTCCATTGTCTCCTGTTTCTGATTCTGTCTGTTTCTGTCTTTTCTTCTTCTTCTTCTTCTTCTTCTTCTTCTTCTTCTTCTTCTCTTCTTCTTCTTCTTCTTCTTCTTCTTCTTCTCTTCTTCTTCTTCTTCTTCTTCTTCTTCTTCTTCTTCTTCTTCTCTTCTTCTTCCTTCTTCTCTTCTCTTCTTTCTTCTTCATTCTTCTATTCTCATTCTTCTTCTTCTTCTCTTCTTCTTCTTCTTCTTCTTCTTCTTCTTCTTCTTCTTCTTCTTCTTCTCTCTTCTCTTCTTATTATTTTATTATTATTATTATTTATTATTATATTTATTATTTTATTGTTGTTGTTGTTGTTTTATTATTATTATTATTATTATTATTATTATTATTATTGTTATTATTATTATTATTATTATTATTATTATTATTAATTATTATATTATTATTATTATTATTATTATTATTATTATTATTATATTATTATATTTTTATTGTTGTTCTTATTCTGATTCTTATTCTCATTCTTATTTTTATTTTTATTTATATTCTTCTTCTTATTCTTCTTCTTTTTATTATTATTATTATTTTTTATTATTATTATTATTATTATTACTATTATCATCATTATTATTATTAATTATTATTATTATTATTATTATATTATTATTATTATTATATATTATTATTTTTATAGATATTATTGTTTATTATTGTTATGTTGTTGTTTGTTGTTGTTATTATTAATGTTATTATCATTATTATTATAATTATTGTTGTTGTTATTATTATTATCATTATTATTATTATTGTTGTTGTTATTATTGTTGTTATTGTTGTTGTTATTATTGTCATTGTTGTTGTTTTTGTTGTTGTTAGTAGTAGTAGTAGTAGTGTAGTTATAGTAACAGTAGTAATGGTAGTAATATAGTAGTATTAGTAGCAGTAGCAATACGTTACGAACAAAGAGACAGACATACAGACGTAGAGATTGACAGACACTGCATGGAAGACACATTCCAACACAACATAAACACTTACCATGGTTCAGATTCACACTCGTAATCACTATGTGAATAACACTGACTGTAATCACTGCGTCAATACCACTGACTGTAATCACTGTGTGAATAACACTGACTGTAAACACTGTGTGAATATCACTGTAATTAATTTGTGAATATCACTGTAATCACTGTGTGAATATCACTGACTGTAATCACTGTGTGAATACCACTGTAATCACTGTGTGAATATCACTGTAAACACTGTGTGAATATCACTGTAATCAATTGTGAATATCACTGTAATCACTGTGTGAATATCACTGACTGTAATCACTGTGTGAATACCACTGTAATCACTGTGTGAATATCACTGTAATCACTGTGTGAATATCACTGTAATCACTGTGTGAATACACTGTAATCACTGGTGAATATCACTGACTCGTAACCACTGTGTGAATATCACTGTAATCACTAGTAAGAACATGACTGTAATCACTGCGTGAATATCACTGTAATCACTGTGTGAATATCACTGTAATCACTGTGTGAATATCACTGTAATCGCTTGTGAATATCACTGTAATCACTGTTGAATATCACTGACTCGTAACCACTGTGTGAATATCACTGTAATCACTATGTGAAGAACACTGACTGTAATCCATGTGAATATCACTGTAATCACTGTGTGAATATCACTGTAATCACTGTGTGAATATCACTGACTGTAATCACTGTGTGAATATCACTGTAATCACTGTGTGAATATCACTGTAATCACTGTGTGAATATCACGTAATCACTGTGTGAATATCACTGTAATCACTGTGTGAATATCACTGTAATCACTGTGTGAATATCACTGTAATCACTGTGTGAATACCACGTAATCACTTGTGAATATACACTGTAAATCACTGTGTGAATATCACTGTAATCACTGTGTGAATATCACACTGTAAATCACACTGTGTGAATATCACTGTATAATCACTTGTGTGAATATCACTGTAATCACTGTGTGAATATCACTGACTCATACTGATGTGAAATATCACTGTAATCACTTGTGAATATCACTGACTGTCATCACATGTGTAATATCACTAGACACTGTAAATCACTGATGTAATATCACTGTAATCACTATGTAATATCACTGTAATCACTGTGTGAATACCACTGACTGTCATGACTATGTGAATATCACTGTAATCACTATGTGAATATCACTGTAATCACTGTGTGAATACCACTGACTGTCATATCATGAATATCACTGTGTGAATAACACTGACTGTCATTACTATGTGAATATCACTGTGTGAATATCACTGTAATCACTATGTGAATATCACTGACTGTCATTACTATGTGAATATCATTGTGTGAATATCACTGACTCGTAACCACTGTGTGAATATCACTGATTGTAATCACTGTGTGAATATCACTGACTGTCATTACTATGTGAATATCACTGACTGTAATCACTGTGTGAATAACACTGACTCGTAACCACTGTGTGAATATCACTGACTGTAATCACTGTGTGTATATCACTGACTGTCATTACTATGTGAATATCACTGTGTGAATAACACTGACTCGTAACCACTGTGTGAATATCACTGACTGTAATCACTGTGTGTATATCACTGACTGTCATTACTATGTGAATATCACTGTGTGAATAACACTGACTCGTAACCACTGATATAACACTGAACGTAATTATTGCCAGACGTCATGTCGTCACTTCAGACCTTCCAGCTGACTGCTGACCGTTAACTGTTTCTGCCCGTGACACCCCTCATGTGGCAGAGGACAGAAAGAAGACACTGTCTCGGTTACTTCATAGCTGACGTACTGCCAATGGAGTTGCTGCTACAGTTCCCTCAATGAGTGATACGTACAATAGACGCACTGTTAGTGAAATAACGTCTGGAATTTTTGTGATAACTATAGTAGATGTTATACCAAAGAAATAAGAGGGAAGCAGGGAGAATTTTTTATAATCTGGGTAGCGCAAACTGTGTTAGATTTGAGAAGTTTCACACCATGGGAGATAATTCCTACGTGACTCTCCAGAGTTATGTCCTTTAGTTGATATTATAAAAATTCTCCCTGCTTCCCTCTCATTTCTTTGGTATTACCTGAATGGGTAACGCAAATTGTGTTAGATTTGAGAAGTTTCACAACATGGGAGATAATTCCTACGTGACTCTCAAGAATTATGTCCTATAGTAGATGTGTTGATATTGGAATCACTGTGAAATTCCCTCAATGAGTGATAACTATTGTAGATGTGCTATCGCTGGAATCACTCTGGAATTCCCTCAATGAGTGATAACCATAGTAGATTACCTGTCATTGGAATCATTCTGGAATTCCCTCAAGGATTGATAACTATAGTAGATGACCTGTCATTGGAATCATTCTGGAATTCCCTCAATGAGTGATAACTATAATAGATTACCTGTCATTGGAATCACTCTGGAATTCCCTCAAGGATTGATAACTATAGTAGATTACCTGTCATTGGAATCATTCTGGAATTCCCTCAAGGAATGATAATCAGTAGATGTGTTGTCAATGCTGCCACAACTGGAATTTCCTCAAGGAGTGAAAAGTATGCTATATGTGTCATCACTGGAATCAGTGGTGGAATTCCCTCAAGGATTGATAACTATAGTAGATGTGTTGTTAGTAGAATCACTGGTGGAATTCCCTCGATGAGTGATAACTATAGTAGATGTGTTGTCACTGGAATCACAGCTGGAATTTTATCAAGTAGTAATAAGTATGCTGTATGTGTTATCAGTGGAATCACTGCTGGAACACCCTCCATGAGTGACTGTAGGCAGAAACATGATGCAAGGTCACTAACACATCATGACGTGGACGTGACGTCGAAGGCAAATGATGTCATCATAGTTGTGTGTTGTTGATGATGTTTTCCAGCATCTGTCATACAGGTCCCCTGGACATTGTCACAACGTGCATTGGTCTTCGTGTATTTATTGATTGATCTGTAGGTATTTATTGATTGATCTTTTTAACTATATACTGATTGATCTGTAGGTATTTATTGATTGATCTTTTTAACTATATACTGATTGATTTGAAGGTATTTATTGATTGATCTTTTTAAGTACATACTGATTGATCTGTAGGTATTTATTGATTGATCTGTAGGTATTTATTGATTGATCTTTTTAACTATATACTGATTGATTTGAAGGTATTTATTGATTGATCTTTTTAAGTATAAACTGATTGATCTGTAGGTATTTATTGATTGATCTTTTTAAGTACATATTGATTGATCTGTAGGTATTTATTGACTGATCTTTTTTAAGTATATACTGATTGATCTGAAGGTATTTATTGATTGATCTTTTTAAGTACATACTGATTGATCTGAAGGTATTTATTGATTGATCTTTTTAAGTACATACTGATTGATCTGTAGGTATTTATTGATTGATCTTTTTAAGTATAAACTGATTGATCTGTAGGTATTTATTGATTGATCTTTTTAAGTATGTACTGATTGATCTGTAGGTATTTATTGATTGATCTTTTCTAAGTATGTACTGGCAGACTTTTAGGTATATCCTGACTGATTTTTAGGTATATACTGGTTGATCTTTAGATATATACTGACTGATTTTTAGGTATATACTGATTGATCTTTAGGTATATATTGATTGATCCTTCTGTATAGACTGATTGATTAAAGGTATATATTCATTGATCTTTAGGTATACACTGATTGAACTTTAGGTATATATTGATTGATCTTTATGTATATATTCAATGATCTTTAAATGTACAATAATTGAACTTAAGGTTCCAATGGTACTTACAATAATGTAATACAACAATGTTTGGCCAGACCTCCATGTCTGCTGTTGCTAAAAATCTACTTCTTAAAACTACATTGAAACAAATGTAAGAGTAATGAATATGAATCATGTTAAAACACCTAGGATCTTTACGTTAAAATGCATTACGGTGACTTAAAGAAAACAATATATTCGCTAACAATTGAATTCCACAACTTGACATGATGATGGTGATGATGATGATGATAATTTCTCTTCTGTAGCGAAACCTGTCCCTGTCAAAAGCATGCTAGTTGCACTTACAGGAACACATCATTGAACTTACGATCACTTAGAAACAGACAGTGACAAAACAAGACACGCCAAATAAGCATTGGAAACCATGGCAACACAAGTATTAGGAACCATGATAACATCAGTATTAGAAATCATTGTCACTTAAATATTAGGAACCATATTCACAAAAGTTTTTAAAAACCATCTGACATAAAAATTAGATAGCATAGTAA
The DNA here is from genome assembly GCA_030674185.1 of Monoplex corrugatus. Classification (NCBI taxonomy): domain Eukaryota; kingdom Metazoa; phylum Mollusca; class Gastropoda; order Littorinimorpha; family Ranellidae; genus Monoplex; species Monoplex corrugatus. The sequence goes on from JAPXFY010000018.1 coordinate 1,098,748, forward strand.
CATAAGTATTAGGAACGATTATAACATGAGTATTACGAATCATTGTCACGTAAATGTTAGGAACGATTATAACATGAGTATTACGAATCATAGTCACGTAAATGTTAGGAACGATTATAACATGAGTATTACGAATCATTGTCACGTAAATGTTAGGAACGATTATAACATGAGTATTACGAATCATTGTCACGTAAATGTTAGGAACGATTATAACATGAGTATTACGAATCATAGTCACGTAAATGTTAGGAACAATTATAACATGAGTATTACGAATCATAGTCACGTAAATGTTAGGAACGATTGTAACATGAGTATTACGAATCATTGTCACGTAAATATTAGGAACGATTATAACATGAGTATTACGAATCATAGTCACGTAAATGTTAGGAACAATTATAACATGAGTAATTACGAATCATAGTCACGTAAATGTTAGGAACGATTGTAACATGAGTATTACGAATCATAGTCACGTAAATGTTAGGAACCATTCATCATAAGTTTAGAAACCACAGTCACGTATTAGGAAAGATAGTAACATACTTATCAGAAACTATAGGAAGGAAAATATCGTGAACCTCAGTAACATGTGTGTAAGGAAAAACTACATGTACATAACGTATGTGTTAGGAACCGTAGAAAAGCCATCTATTGCGA
>JAPXFY010000018.1:1104413-1134413 GCA_030674185.1 Monoplex corrugatus
AGACTTTCTTAAATTTTAAAATGCTTTTATTTGTTTTCATTCACTGCCGACATCAGGCGCCTGCTAGTCATTAGAGCTGTGTGGTAAGAGTGCTTCTAACAAAAACCAGATTGAAGGGAATGTAGAAAATGTTTTCCTCTGAATGGCCTGCTGAATCTTCAGAGATGTCTTTCCAAAGGCTTTGATACGGCAGACACAAAAGAGGCACATGAAATGGTAATTTCTGAAACATCTGTCTGTTTTGAAAGAGTAATAATTTTGGCCTTTTTTAGAGCAGTTGGTAAGACGTTTTGCTCTATGTTAATGTTGTCAACGTATGTTAAAGATTCCATGAAAGAGGAAAGAGAGATTTTCAAAAGCCTGGGACTAAATTCACCCGGTGATTTTTTAACATTCATTCATTTTATTTGTACACATTCCACGTCATGGGCTGTTATGCTAGGACTGCTGCTGAGTTGTGTTCGTTGTCTTTTGCTAGCAGAATGGATGATGCAGATTGTACAGAAGCGGACGAGTAACTCTGACACCGACAAAAAAATTGCTTGAAGACTGGGGATGGGGGTGTACATTGTATCTTAAGGTACACTTCCTTTAACAATCAGTGTCATAGCTCTGTACAGCAACAGTACATTGTTGTTGTTTTATACCAGTTGGTCAAGGAGACATTTCTTGGCTTCATGGACCACTGACCACGTGATCAAGCTTTTGTTGTTTCTTTGTTTGTTTGTTTTTAATTCTGTTGAGCGTTTTTCTGTCCAAAGTTTGTCTCATATTGCCACCACAGTGATAATTTGATGTGATAAGCAGGGAGACAGATGGATGTTTCATTTTTCTCGTCCTAGTGGTGTGTGTTGATGTGAGACAGTCACAAACAGTTTACATTCAACCAAATGTTAACGGCTTTTGACATCACTAAAGCTACAGACATCACTAAAGCTACAGACATCACTAAAGCTAAAGACATCACTAAAGCTAAGACATCACTAAAGCTAAAGACATCACTAAAGCTAAAGACATCACTAAAGCTAAAGACATCACTAAAGCTACAGACATCACTAAAGCTACAGACATCACTATCACTAAAGCTAAAGACATCACTATCAATAAAGTTAAAGACATCACTAAAGCTAAAGACATCACTAAAGCTAAATACATCACGAAAGCTAAAGCTAAAGACATCACTAAAGCTAAAGACATCACTAAAGACATCACTAAAGACATCACAAAAGACACAACTGAAGCTAAAGACATCACTAAAGCTGAAGACATCACTAAAGACATCACTGAACTAAAGACATCACTATCACTAAAGCTAAAGACATCACTAAAGACATCACTAAAGCTAAAGACATCACTAAAGACATCACTAAAGCTAAAGACATCACTATCACTAAAGCTAAAGACATCACTAAAGCTAAAGATATCACTAAAGCTAAAGCTAAAGACATCACTAAAGCTAAAGATAAAGATAAAGCTAAAGACATCACTAAAGCTAAAGACATCACTAAAGCTAAAGACATCACTAAAGCTAAAGACATCACTAAACCTAAAGACATCACTAAAGCTAAAGACATCACTAAAGACATCACTAAAGCTAAAGACATCACTAAAGACATCACTAAAGCTAAAGACATCACTAAAGCTAAAGCTAAAGACATCACTAAGCTAAAGACATCACTAAAGCTAAAGACATCACTAAAGACATCACTAAAGCTAAAGACATCACTAAAGACATCACTAAAGCTAAAGACATCACTAAAGCTAAAGACATCACTAAAGACATCACTAAAGCTAAAGACATCACTAAAGCTAAAGATATCACTAAAGCTAAAGCTAAAGACATCACTAAAGCTAAAGCTAAAGATAAAGCTAAAGACATCACTAAAGCTAAAGACATCACTAAAGCTAAAGACATCACTAAAGCTAAAGACATCACTAAAGCTAAAGACATCACTAAAGCTAAAGACATCACTAAAGCTAAAGCTAAAGACATCACTAAAGCTAAAGACATCACTAAAGCTAAAGACATCACTAAAGACATCGCTAAAGACATCACTAAAGACATCACTAAAGCTAAAGACATCACTAAAGCTAAAGACATCACTAAAGACATCACTAAAGCTAAAGACATCACTAAAGCTAAAGACATCACTAAGCTAAAGACATCAAATGGACTGACAACATGTGGCGCTGCACTGTGGCTATTTGCTGTTTCCAGGGAAACCGGTTTGAACAGAACAGGGAAAATCCGTTATGGCAATGAACAAGTGCTGTAAACATTCGTCTACCATGGCCATTAAAACACAAGGGAAAATCAGCCCACACATTCTGCAGCAGATGGTGTTATCCGCACTATAAACAGACTTGTTGATTGAAGAGAGGTGGCTGAGTGTTTGTGTTAATGTCCAGACCTACTTATCTGCACTACAAACAGACGTTAATTAAAGAGAGTTGCCTCTGTTAACAGAACTCAGTGACATCTTCAGATTGTGTGTTCACAACGATTCCTGACATGACTGAGTGGCAAGTTCCGCTAATGACGTGAAGACTGACATCACTGTTGATGGCTGTCATTGTGCACGATGTGTGTTCCTGATGTACCGTTTGTTGTTGGACAAACTTCAGGCAGATCTCATCCTTTCACAAAACAGAATGTTGTAAACGTTTGATTCCGTATTGAACACACACTTTGGACACAAATGGTTCAGCTGGTTGTACTGCCGGCAACGGGAATATAAAAAGAAGAAGAAGAAGAAGAAAAGAAGAAGAAGAAGAAGAAAGAAGAAGAAGACGAAAAAGAAAAAGAAAAAGAAGAAGAAGAAGAAAAAAGAAGAAAAAGAAGAAGAAGAATGAGAAGAAGAAGAATGAGAAAGAAGAATGAGAGAAAAGAAGAGAAAAAGAAGAAGAAAAAGAAGAAGACGAATGATGACGTTGATGATGATGATGATGATGATGATGATGTTGGTGTTGATGATGATGATGATGGTGTTGATGATGATGATGATGATGATGATGATGATGATGATGATGATGACTATTGGCAAAGTGCCTCATTTCACTAGATCCCTTAGCGCTTATCAAAAACATGAGAGAGATATTTTGCGCACAAGCACACACACACACACACACATACACACACACACACACACATACACACACACACACACACACACACACACACACACACTCACATGCATACACACACACACACATACACACATACACACACATATGCACACACACATACAAAAACATGCACACACATACATGCACACACACACACACACACACACACACAAGAAACTCACACGCTACCAGTGCACGTGGTGAAGTGATTAGCGCAATGTTCGTGGTGTAGTGGTTAAAGCAATGACTACCGACTGGAAGCTTGTGGGTTCGAATCCCCATCAGTCCCCTAAAAAGTCATTGTGGGGTTTCTCGGTGCCAACAGGCTCCCTCCCAGAGTTGAGCGTGCTTTGGGCTCATTGGGAAAACTGTGACCACACAGTCGAGTCCCAATGCATTTAATGGATGCGTCAGTGAGAGTGCTGTTAAAAATCTTCTGACCAACGCCGCAGGTGCCTGTATCTTTTGGGCCTGGTTAATGCCAGGATACGTTTATGATAATAAGCGTAGAGAACAGCCCTGTCATACAGTCTCAATGGCAGATGGAACTCCGTAGCATCATAGTTATCATCTTCATCGTCATCGTCATCGTCATCATTGTATTGTAAAAACTGCGCCAACTTTCGTGGCCATTAAAATGACGTAGAAAATGGGACAAAAAATGTGAACAGGAAGGAAATCTCTGTAAGTGTGATGATCTTAACACACTCATACATACATTCATACATACATACATACATACATTCATACATACATACATACATTCATACATACATACATACATTCATACATACATACATACATTCATACATACATACATACATTCATACATACATTCATACATACATTCATACATACATACATACATACATTCATACATACATACATACATACATTCATACATACATACATACATACATACATACATACATACATACATACATACATACATGTACATACATACATGCATACATATATATATACATACATACATATATATATATACATACATACATACATACATACATACATACATACATACATACACACACATACATACATACATACATACATAACATAAATACATACATACATACATATACACATACATACATAAATACATACATACATACATACATACATACATACATACACACACATACATATATATACATACATACATACATATATACATACAATCATACATACATACATGTACATACATACATACATACATACATACACTGTACATACATGTACATACATACATACATACATACATACATACACTGTACATACATGTACATACATACATACATACAATCATACAATCATACATACATACATACATACATACATACATACATACATACATACATACATACATACATACATACATACATACATACATACATACATACAATTAGTCCAGGTTAATGTCGATGTTATATGAACTCCAATAAGTTGACAACCTGTTTGCAATGCATTACTTCACCCAGCAATATAACAACAGTTAAGTTATTTGAGTTACCTCCTGGATTAAATAGCATCATATTAGTTTTTTGTTGTTGTTTTGTTGTTGTTGTTTCTGTTGACAAACGACAGACTATTTTCGAACAAATAATTTCCAAAATAATCAAGATCAGATTGATACAACGTCCATAATTAATAATAATAATTACAATATTTATATAGCGCAAAATCTTGATAAAATCAAATCTAAGCGCTGAAGCAGACACACACGCAAGCACGCACGCACGCACGCACGCACACACACGCACGCACGCACACACACACACACACACACACACACACACACACACACACACACCACTCACACACACGCATGGCTATAAATGGGGAGAAAGAATAAAAGCAATAAAAGCAAGAATAAAAGCAATGGAAAATTATAGAGAGCATAGCATATACAATTATATATTATAACCATGTGATTCCCCTCCGAGCGGAGACAGGCTGCAGAGGGGGGGGGGGGGTGAGTGAGGTTAGGATTTTATGCGGAGGAGAAAAGGTGAGTTTTGAGAGCGGACTTGGAGACAAAAGTAGGTTGCTGACGGACTGAGAGAGGAAGTTTGTTCCAGGAGAGTGGACCAGAAACAGAGAAGGCTCGTGGACCATAGTTATTGAGCTTAGTGCGTGGAAAGCGAAAAGTCAGAGGATCGGAGGCAGAGCGGAGGGTACGTGAGGGAACATAGATCTCAAGTAGGCTTGACAGGTAATCGGGGGGCTGCGTTATTGAGGCTTTTGTAGCACATGGTGTCTAGTTTGTACTGTATGCGCTTTGATACAGGGAGCCAGTGAAGTTGTGCCAGGAGAGGAGATATGTGGTCAGCTTTTTTCTTTTTGAGTACAAGGCGTACAGCATTGTTTTGAATGCGCTGTAGGATGTGAATGGTGGAGGCAGGAAGACCAGACAGGAGTGAATTGCAATAGTCAATGCGAGACATTATGAAGGAGAGAACGAGTTTTGCAGTTGTTTCGACAGAGAGATACTTCCTGATCAGCCTTATACGATGGAGATGATAGCAGCAAGATCTTGCAGTTTGAGAAACAAAGTTGTTCATGGAGAGGGTAGAGTCAATGCAGACACCAAGGTTTTTAGCTGAATCATAATTGGGACTGATGTGTTACATAATGGGAGAGAAAGAGGAGGCAGCTGAGAAAGTTTCTGACGGGTGCCAATGAGGATAGCTTCTGTCTTGTCGTCATTAAGCTGAAGTTTGTTGAACGTCATCCAGTTCTTAATGTCTGAGTAACACTCAGTGGTGCGAGTCAACAGGCGCTGTATATTATCAGGTGAGTCACTGTCTTGAAGTTGGGTGTCATCAGCATAGAAGTGGTGTTTTATAGAGTGGGAGTTGATGATGGTGGACAGGGGGGGGGGGGGTGTAAAGAGTGAAAAGAACAGGGCCAAGGACAGATCCTTGTGGAACACCACAGGTCAGGTATGCAGGTTGAGAGTAAGTGCCATTGATGAGAACGGTTTGTTTTCTGTTTGATAGGTATGAAGTGAACCAAGACAGAGCAATGTCAGAGATGCCAAAAGTATGATGAAGTCTAGAAAGGAGAATACCATGATCAATGGTATCAAAGGCTGCAGACAGATCAAGGAGTGTGAGGAGAGAGACTTTGCCAGTATCAGTTGCAAGGAGGAGATTGTTGAGAATGTGTAGTAGGGCAGTTTCAGTGCTATGGCACTGGCGGTAGGCTGACTGGAAAAGATTGAGGAGATTGTTGGCAGACAGGTGAGAGTTCAGCTGGTTGAGGACGACTTTTTCAAGGAGTTTTGACAAGAAAGAGAGATTAGAGATAGGCCGGTAATTTTTCAGTTCATTTGGGTCTAAATTGTGTTTCTTGAGGAGAGGGTGAACAATAGCAGACTTGAAAGAATCTGGGACAGTTCCAGTTTGAAGAGAAGTGTTGATGATGTCAGTGATGAATGGGAGGAGAGTAGGAAGACAGTCGGCGTAGAGAGAACCTGGAAGAGGATCCAGTTCGCAGGTTTTGAACGACATGGATCTGATTGTGTTGAGAATTTCTTCTTGTGAGACTGGGGTAAAAGTAGTAAGAGGTGTGCCAGAGAAGGAAGGGTCAGGTGGGCATGGTTGACAGGGTGTCCTGTCAAGCCTGTCACGAAGAGTTTGTATTTTGGTGGTGAAATACTTGGAGAATACAGATGGGAGTTCTTCATTTGTATGTTTTGTTGGGAGAGGTAAATCTTTTCGTGTGCCAAGGAGATGATTCATGGTTGTAAAGAGTTCTTTTGAAGAAGAGGCATTCAGGATTTTGGTTTGGAAATAGCTTGTTTTTGCTGATGCAATGAGGGTGGATACTTTTGTTATAGAGGCTTGGAAAAGTTGCCTGTGTACAGTGAGTTTGGATTTGCGCCAGCGGCGCTCTGCTCTGCGGCGGGCACGTTTTGCACAGGCTATCTCATGAGTGAGCCAGGGATAGGGGGGCGTCAGGTAAAAGACGGGTTGTGGCTGGAGCATGAGTGTCCAGAAGATGGTGGAGAGTAGTATAGAATTCATCGGCAAGGTTATGTGACTTTTCAGAAAGGAGACGGGAGGCATCAGATGAAAATGTGGAGAGGTCGATAGATTTGAGATTGCGTCGAGTCACTGTGCGCGTGGTACGGGAAGGAGGAGAAATGTCGAGAGAACAGAGAATTGCAGAGTGGTCAGATGGAAGGGCTGAAGTTAGACGGGTAGAAAGAACTAAGCAGTTGTCAGTAGCGGAATTGTGGTGATCACGAAAAATGATCCAGTCAAGAATGTGACCTTTTTGATGGGTTGGTTCAGAAATGTGTTGAGTCATATTGTGATTGGACAGAGAGTTGATGATATGTCTTGTGTCATAACGGTGAGTGTTGTCATAGTGGACATTGATGTCACCTAGAATGATGAGATTTCCAGGTAAGAGACAGTAGTGGTCAAGCAATTGGTCAAAGTCAGAGAGAAACGTGGATGTGATGAGTTTGTTGGCAGAGCTAGGTGGGGGTCGATAGACACAGGAGAAGGTGATGGGGTGATGGGTGGATTGGAAGGATACTTCAACGTGCTCGAAAGAAGGATGGGAGAAAGGCAGAGACTGCGAGAAAGATAGGCGGGAATGGAGTGAGTCGTTGTAGAGGATGGCGATACCGCCACCTCGGGATGAGCGATGGAAAGAAGCAAGCCTGTAACCACTCGGAGTGAGGCTAGCATGTATAGGTTCGTGACCAAGGGGGTTAAGCCATGTCTCTGTGATAAAAGCAATGTCAACATGCTCATCTGCGATAAAATCAGCAATGACTTTGGCTTTGCCATCAGTGCATGTTGACTGAGCATTAAAAAGGCATAGTTTCAGCCTATCACAGTCATATGGTGGCGGCCGAGGTGGCGACGAAGGCGGCACCGACGGGACAGAAGGCGAAAGCGGCACCGGCGGGACAGAAGGCGAAGGCGGCACCATCAGGACAGAAGGCAAAGGCGAAGACGGCAGAGGAGGAGACGAAGCTTGCAGCAGCGAGGTCGAAGGCAGGGGCAGTGGAGGAGAAGAAGAAGCAGGAGACGAAAAGTGGCGTCGGGCAGGAGGCAGGTTGTGCCAAAGACGGTGGAGACGTCCACCACGACATAATTCTGCTCTCTTTGTGAAGTTGTCTGGTTTAATTAAAGTAACAATCATCCTGAGGCATGTATCGTCAGCATACTGTGCTAGAACAACATGATTTCAAAGGGCTGTTGGAAGATGAAATAGACTAGGTGCTGTCACCGAGCCTTGTAGTGTTCCCATGTCGAGGTCCTGTGAAGTAGAATAACTAGCTCCCATTTTTACTTAAATCGTTCTATCCGTTAGATAAGATTTGATTAGTTATACACATTGTCAAATAAACGAGTGGATTTGAACTTATACAGTAAATGTCTATGGCAAATTTGATCATTAGCTTTTATCACGTCGGAAAAAGTAGCTTAGATATTTTTCTTCGAGGAAACTCAAAGGCAGATGTGACGTACTAAGGATGAAACCCACGACTTTGCATTTTGAGTACGGCGTTTAAACCGACTGAGCTAACCGCCCACTGGAAAACATTTCAATGAAAGAAAAATAAAAGACACGGCCGTCTGAGAGTCAAACCCACGTCACGTGCCTTGTTCAGGACAACGAGTTGGTTAGCGCAAGAAGAGGTACCATCCAAGGGAGGCTATCATGTCATGATGCCCGTTCAGCGTGTCATCACAACAGAGTATTTCCCCTTACACCAAAACTCTTCTGTACAATGGTAATCGTATTTCAGGGCTCCACTGGTTTTGTGTCTGTTTGCTCTGCTTTTGTTTCCTTCTCTCACTCTGGTTGGTTGCTTGGTTGCTTGGTTGCTTGCTTGCTTGCTTGATTGCTTGCTTGATTGGTTGGTTGATTGGTTGGTTCCTTGGCTGGTTCCTTGGTTGGCTTGGTTGCTTGCTTGCTTGCTTGCTTGCTTGATTGATTGGTTGGTTCTTGGCTGGTTCTTGGTTGGTTCTTGGTTGTTGGTTGGTTCGCTTGGTTGGTTGGTTGGTTCTTGGCTTGCTTGGTTGCTTGGTGCTTGTGCTTGCTTGGTTGGTTGTTGGTTGTTGTTGGTTGGTTGGTTGCTTGCTGGCTTGCTGCTTGTTGGTTGATTGTTGTTGGTTGCTTGCTTGGTTGCTTGCTTGCTTGCTTGCTTGGTTCTTGTTGGTTGGTTGGTTGGTTGTGTTGGTTGGTTGATTGGTTGGTTCCTTGGCTGGTTTGGTTGCTTGCTGTTGTTGGTTGCTTGTTGGTTGGTGTTGGTTGGTTCTTGCTGGTCTTGGTTGGTTGGTTGGTTGTGTTGGCTTGGTTGGTTGGTTGCTTGGTTGTTGGTTGGTTGGTTTGGCTTGGTTGACGTTCCTTGGTTGGTTCCTTGGTTGGTTGGCTTGGTTGTTGTTGCTTGCTTGCTTGTTGCTTGCTTGCTTGCTTGCTTGCTTGCTTGGTCAGGTTTAGGTAAGGGTGGATCTAGTTCTGGTTGACTTTTACACAGTACCAGTAAAGCTTGTAGAAATCTTGTTATATAACTGGTTGCAACACACACCATCCACAGTGTTCCATTGTGCCTTTGTCTGATGCCACCACCTTCATCTATTTTTCATATTCAGCTCCCTCTCTCTCTCTCTCTCTCTCTGTCTCTGTCTCTGTCTCTGTCTGTGTCTCTGTCTCTGTCTCTCTCTCTCGTCTCTCTGTCTCTCGTCTCTCTCGCTCTGTGTGTGTGTGTGTGTGTGGTGTGTGTGTGTGTGTGTGTGTGTGTGTGTGTGTGTGTGTGTGTGTGTGTGTGTGTGTGTGTGCGTGTGTGTGTGTGTGTGTGTGGTGTGTGTGGTGTTGTGTCGGTCTCTGTCTCTCTCTCTCGCTCTCTCTCTCTCTATCTCTATATCTATCTATCTCTCTCTCCCCCTCTCTCTCTCTCCCTCTCTCTTCTCTCCTCTCCTTTCTCCCTCTCTCTCCCTCTCTCTCTCCCCCCCTCTCTCTCTCATGCCCTGTGTGTGCGTGTGTGTGAGAGAGAGAGAGTGGGTGGGTAGGAGGGTGTGTGTGTATGTGAGTGTTTGTGTGTGTATGTGTTCGTTCGTTCTTTGATTTAACGTCTTTTCACTGTAAGTGTATGTGTGTGTGTGTGTGTGTGTGTGTGTGTGTGTGTGTGTGTGTGTGTGTGTGTGTGTGGTGTGTTGTGTGTGTTGACGTGCGTGTGTGTGTGGGTTTGAATGTGTATGTGTGTGTTTCTGTTTGTGTGTGTGTGTGTGTGTGTGTGTGTGTGTGTGTGTGTGTGTGTGTGTGTGTGTATGTGTGTGTGTGTGTAGGTGGTGTGTGTGTGGTTGTCGTGTGTGTGTGTGGCGGGGGGTTGAATGTGATATGTGGCATGTTCGGGTGGAGCGCCTATGACCCTGTCTGAGTGCGATCCATCTGTATATTGCCATCTGCCTGTGACGATGACACATACAGAACACAGTAGACACACGACACAAAACAACACAGACACACAGAAGAACAAACACGCACGCACGTGTTGGTGGTGTGGTGGTGGGTTGTTGTTGGTGGTGGTGGTGGTGTGGTGGTGGTGGTGGTGGTGGTGGTGGTGGTGGTGTGGGTGGTGGTGTTGAGTTGTCATTGGGTGTGGTGTTGATGATGATGATGATGATGATGGTGGTGATGATGATAATGGTGATGATCGTGATGGTTGTAGTCATGTGATAATGATGATGGTGATGATTGATGATGGTGATGCTGATGATGATGATAACGACGACGACGACAATATTGATATGGTATAATATGTGTTGTGTGGTGGGCATGCGAAAGGTGGTGTGGTGTAATGATAGGGTGATGTGTTGATAGATGTGTTATGATGCTGACGACGACGCGACGTCGTCGGTGACGACAATGACGACGACGACATATTGTCAATGTAAGATTCAACAGAACTATTTTTGTGTAATCTGTAAGCCTTTATTTGACTGTACATGACAATGGGTTCTGTGTAGATAACATGGTCTTCCATATTGGACATGTATGTATGTGTCATATAATCACGTGATACCTGTCTGTGTTCATCATCTTCACGTCACTGTCTGATGTCGTCATCTGTCACGTCACTGTCTGATGTCATCATCTGTCACGTCACTGTCTGATATCGTCATCTGTCACGTCACTGTCTGATGTCATCATCTGTCACGTCACTGTCTGATGTCATCATCTGTCACGTCACTGTCTGATGTCGTCATCTGTCACGTCACTGTCTGATGTCATCATCTGTCACGTCGTCTATGTCTCTGTCTCGTCACCTTTCATGTCACGTCACTGTCTGATGTCATCATCTGTCCGGTCACTGTCTGATGTCGCATCTGTCACGTCACTGTCTGATGTCGTCATCTGTCACGTCACTTCTGATGTCATCATCTGTCACGTCACTGTCTGATGTCGTCATCTGTCACGTCACTGTCTGATGTCATCATCTGTCACGTCACTGTCTGATGTCATCATCTGTCACGTCACTGTCTGATGTCATCATCTGTCACGTCACTAACACACAACACACAGTCCCTGTAGATGACACAGTTCACACAGTGGACAGTGCTGCAATATGTGAGCACACCACTACAACACTACAACATTATACAACACTTTTCTTATCGCCAGTAAAGGAACCTCTGACAGACCCACACTCCTCCAGTGCCAAGATTAGCAAAGTTCAGAAGCAAACCACGCCTGGAAAGGCTCCAGGAGCTGATGGTATTCCTGCAGATGTCTGCAAGAACAGGGCGAGATGCTCCTGGAGAAGCTGACAACCATGGCATGTCTACATGGCAAAAGGAAAACGTTCATGGAGACTTCACAGATACTGTCAACATCCACACGTACAGGAGAAAGGGCGGTAAGACGTCACGTGACGATCATTATGGGATACCCCCGTGCTGAGGGCGGTAAGACGTCACGTGACGATCATTATGGGATACCCCCGTGCTGAGGGCGGTAAGACGTCACGTGACGATCATTATGGGATATCCCCGTGCTGAGGGCGGTAAGACGTCACGTGACGATCATTATGGGATACCCCCGTGCTGAGGGCGGTAAGACGTCACGTGACGATCATTATGGGATATCCCCGTGCTGGTTTCGATGCAAAGTCAGAACAAGATTGAGGCAGCTAAAATGTGGTGGTGGTCTTTCATTTAATGTCTATTCACTTAAGTGATTTTAGACACACACAAAAAACAAACAAAAATTCATGAGGAGTGAAGTGTATACTTGGAAATGGTTAATCTTCAGGAAAAAGAAATGAACCAGAAAACAACTGTGCCGAAGACGAGAAGGAACAAAATCACAAGACGCTATCATAATTAAAGATTGAAACAATAAAATTGGCTAACCATAACATTGAACATGTGAAATAACGGCGTGTTAAAGATAATTTGCCATAGGACTTTTTGACAGGCTAACAAAAATTCATATTTATGCTAAAATGTGGTTTCTAAGAAGAATGTTAAGAGTTTCATGGACAGCAAAGAAAACAAGAGACAGTCTTGAAAGAAGCAAACATTAAAAAAAAACAAAGAAGAATATCAGGTAAGGACAAGCAACGTTGATAGGACATGTTATGAGGCAGGAGAAATTTAAACACCTAGTCACAACAGGAAAGCTGGAGTGAAGAAGAGCGCCCGGTGGACCAGGGAGAAAATGTCGGACAGACTTGTGGAGTGGATGAAGACACAAAGAGTAAGAGACAAACTAGCAGCGACAAAAGACAGATTCACAAACACCATGTGGTATGGTACATGATGACGATGATGGTGTTGATGTCAGCAATGGGATGACGTCACTGGGTTCTGGTGTTGACGTCACGAGTACAATGACGGCAGAGTACAATGATGTCTGTGGGTGATGGTGTTGATGCAACGAGAGGCATGAAGGACGGACCCACATGACATCACTGCTGTTCATGTTGACATCACACACAGGGATGATGGAGGACTGAAATGACATCACTCGGAGCTGGTGCTGATGTTATGCACGTAATGACAGCAGGGTAAAATGACGCCATTGGGTGCTGGTGCTGATGTTACGCACAGAATGACAAAAGAGTAGAATGACGTCACCAGGTGCTGGTGTTGATGTTACGCACGGAATGACGTAAGGGTAGAATGATGTCACTGGGTGCTGGTGTTGATGTTACGCACGGAATGACGGAAGGGACGCCATGCGGCCAGCTGACGGGCCTGAGGTTTCCGGTCTGACGTCACATCATCCACCACTTCCAACAGTTGGGGAGGTGGATCTGTCTCCAGTGACGTCAGCTACACAATAACATCACCTGACACTGAACGTCATTGTCATCACCATCTTCACCAACATCATCATCATTATCGGTCGTTGTCATTATCATCATCATCGTCGTCGTCGTCGTCGTCGTCGCCGCCGTTTTCGTCAGCTTCTGTATCATCATCAGCATTACCACCACCACCATCATCGACATTATCATCATCAGTGTCATTATCATTATCACTCATGATGATCTCACCTGTCTCACCTGTCTCACCTGTCGGCGTCACCGGGAACAGTGTTGGCCGCTGCACATGATGTCCTCACAAGTTGCCTCCAGCACTCTCGATCTTGGCTAAGTCTGACCACCTCCTGGAGTTTCTTGCCACTGATGTTTGTGATGTTTCTAGCAAGTGATGCAGGTGGCCGTCCTCTGTTTCTCTTTCCTTCCACTTTACCTTGGAGGACAGTGGACATCAAGTCTGTTCTCTCATTACGGATTGCGTGTCCAACATATTTCAGTTTCCTCCGTTGTATGAGTACTAGAAGCTTGCGTGTAGTACCCAACTCATTCAGTATGCTTTCATTTGAGCGCCTATCCGTCCATTTGACCCTCAGCAGTCTTCGGTAAAACCACAGCTCTGCTGCTTCCACTCGTCTTTCATCCTCTTTCTTCATTGTCCATGCCTCGCAGCCGTATAACATCACTGGCCAGACAAGACATTTTAAGAGTTTTATCTTAAGGTCTGCTGTTATGCTGTGGTCTTTCCAAATATTGTTCAATTGAACCATACTGTTCTTGGCCATTCCAATTCTCATCTTTATGTCTTTTGAGCATGTTCCATCGTGTGTCTTGACTGAACCTAAATATCTAAAGTCCTTGACATTTTCTAGAGGGACTTGGTTTAGCATGATCTGGTCCTGTCTAGTGTTATATTTGCCTGCAACATGCATAACCTTTGTCTTCTTTGAATTTAAGTCCAGCCCAGCTGCCTTTCCAACCCGGTCTACCCTGAACAGGATCCTCCTAGAGCCTGTAATGTTGTCTGCCAGTAATCCTGTGTCATCTGCGTAGCGTAAATTTGACAGGTTTCTACCACCAATATTTACTCCCATGTCTTCTATGTCTGCTTCTCTCATGATATGTTCAGTGTATATGCTGAAGAGATGTGGAGACAGGATGCAACCTTGCCTTACCCCTTTAGTGATGTTAAAAAATTTGCAGTTTTGATTATTCCATCTGATTGTTGCTTTTTGATCATTATATAATGAAGCTATGAGGGAAACCAGATGTCTTGGAAAACCCATTTTGATCATGAAGTGGAAAAGACTTTGGTGAATCACGCTATCAAATGCTTTGCTGTAGTCAATGAAAACGATGAACATCTCTTGGTCTGTGTTTCTAATCTTTTCTATCAATATCTGGAGTACAAACAGCATATCTATTGTTCCCCTGTTTTTCCTATAGCCTGCCTGACAGTCGGATAGCTCTTCCTCTACTTTTGGCTTTAACCTGTTTAAAATTATTATCAGCAGTATTTTACTGGCATGACTGATCAGTGCAATTGTTCTATAATTGTTGCAGTCTTTGACATTTCCACTCTTATGTAACATGACAAATTCTTGGAGCTTCCAGTCTGTAGGCCACTGACAAGTCTTCCATATCTTGCAGCATAAGTGATGCATTACTTTGAGTCCACCATCACCTGAGTGTTTCAACAACTCTCCAGGAATATTGTCAAGACCAGGAGACTTTCTGCATTTTAGATCTTTAATGGCAGATTCAACTTCGCTGAGCAGAGGTTCAGGTTCCGTATCTCCAGGGATCAATTCCAAATTTGGCTCTAAATTATTTTCATGGCTGTCAGGCTTGCCAAAAAGTGATGTGCCATATTCGTTCCACCTATCCAAGACATCATCTGGTTCAGTCAGAGTGTGACCATCCTTGTTGTTGATGCATTGGTTTGTTGCTTTGAAATTAGTTTTTTTCACTTTTTTTATTTGTTTGAAGAGCTCCCTCGACTTCCTGTTTTCGTTGTGTTCATTGATTTTACTGCATTCTTGTGCCAGCCAATTTGCTTTGTCTCTTCTGACTTTACTTTTTATTTCCCTTTTCAGTGCTGAGTATTTTTCCCGCTCTCCCTGCTTTCGAGCTTGACTTTTCTTTTCTGCCAGATCTATCACTTCCTGACTTATGTAGGGCTTAGCTTTTTTCCTTTTTTCTTCTTTTTCATGATGATCATCGTCATTACAATCATCGTGATCATCATCATCGTCGTCATCGTCATTGTCATTATCGTCGTCGTTGTCAACACCAGCATCACCATTGTCGTCATCGTCGTCGCCGTCATTGTCGTCGGGAGTCGTCGTCTTCATCATCATCATCATCATCATCAACAACAACAACAACAACAACAACAATTGTTCTCTTATAACGCTGATTCTCAAACTCTTTAGGATTCCCTGTGCATTACACATGTCTGACTTTTGCATTAAGCACGAAAAACTCCAGCTCATCATCATCAACAACAACAACAAATTATCATCGTCATCATAATTGTTATTGTCGTCAACAACAGCAATAATAGTATCACCATAACCAATTCACCATCACCACTACCACTATCATCATCACCATCGTCAACATCATCATTGTCGTCGTCCTCCTCGTAGTTATCAACATCATCATCATCATCATCATCATCATCATCATCATCGATATCTTCGGCAACAGCAGAATCAAAATATTTATCATCACTGTCACAATCAACACCATCATCACACCAGTGTCATCATCGGTGTCATCGTTTTTATTGTCCAACGCGCGCATTAGCACACACACACACGCGCGCACACACGCACACACACACACACTCACACACACACACACACTCACACACACACACACACACACACACACACACACACACACTCACACACACCACACACACATACACACACACACACTCACACACACACAACAAAAACCACCACACACACACCCCACACACACCAACACACTACACATACACACACACACACACACACACACACACACTCACACACACACACACACACACACACACACACACACACACACACACACACACAACACACACACCACACACACACCACACACAACCACACACACACAACCACACAACACCACACACACACACACACACACACACACACACACACACCACACACGCACGCACACATTACATGTACATTGAGTGGTTCCTCTTTCTGCTTCTGTTTAGCTGTTTCCTTTTGTGGCCCACGTGTCTGTAGTGACGTCACCTGCACAATAACATCATCTGATCCATTGAACGTCATTGTCATCATCATTGTCATCAACATCATCATCATCAACATTAGTATCATCGACATCATCTTTATCGTCGCCATCGTGATCAACGTCAACATCGTCGTCATCATCACCCTCATCATCACCATCATCTTCATCATCATCATCACCATCACCATCATCGTTGACGTCTTCTTCTTCTTCTTCTTCTTCTTCTTTTTCTTCTTCTTCTTCTTCTTCACATTCTCTTCTTCTTCTTCTTCTTCTTCTTCTTCTTCTTCTTCTTCTTCTTCTTCTTCTTCTTCTTTCTTCTTTTCTTTTTCTTTTTCTTTTTCTTTTTCTTCTTCTTCTTCTTCTTCTTCTTCTTCTTCTTCTTCTTCTCTTCTTCTTCTTCTTCTTCTTCTTCTTCTTCTTCTTCTTCTTCTTCTTCTTCTTCTTCTTCTTCTTCTTCTTCGCATTCTTCGCATTCTTCGCATTCTTCGCATTCTTCCACATTCTTCTTCGCATTCTTCTTCTTCTTCTTCTTCTTCTTCTTCTTCACATTCTTCTTCTTCTTCTTCTTCGCATTCTTCTTCTTCTTCTTCTTCTTCTTCTTCGCATCTTCTTCTTCTCTTCTTCTTCTTCTTCTTCTTCTTCTTCTTCTTCTTTTTCTTCTTCTTCTTCTCTTCTTCGCATTCTTCTTCTTCTCTTCTTCTTCTTCTTCTTCTTCTTCTTCTTCTTCTTCTTCTTCTTTTCTTCTTCTTCTTCTCTTCTACTCTTCGCATTCTTCGCATTCTTCGCATTCTTCTTCTTCGCATTCTTCTTCTTCTTCGCATTCTTCTTCTTCTTCTTCTTCTTCTTCTTCTTCTTCTTCTTCTTCTTCTTCTTCTTCGCATTCTTCGCATTCTTCTTCGCATTCTTCGCATTTTTCTTGCCATTCTTCTTCTTCTTCGCATTCTTCGCATTCTTCTTCTTCGCATTCTTCTTCTTCTTCGCTTCTTCTTTTTTTCGCATTCTTCTTCCTCGCATTCTTCGCATTCTTCGCATTCTTCGCATTCTTCTTCTTCGCATTCTTCTTCGCATTCTTCTTCTTCTTAGCATTCTTCTTCGCATTCTTCGCATTCTTCTTCTTCTTTTTCTTCGCATTCTTCTTCTTCTTCGCATTCTTCCTCTTCGCATTCTTCTTCGCATTCTTCTTCTTCTTCGCATTCTTCTTCTTCTTTGCATTCTTCGCATTCTTCTTCGCATTCTTCTTCGCATTCTTCTTCTTCTTCGCATTCTTCTTCGCATTCTTCTTCTTCTTCGCATTCTTCTTCTTCTTCGCATTCTTCTTCTGATCTTCTTCGCATTCTTCTTCTTCGCATTCTTCGCATTCTTCTTCTTCACATTCTTCTTCTTCTTCACATTCTTCCTCTTCACATTCTTTTCTTCTTCACATTCTTCTTCTTCACATTATTCTTCTTCACATTCTTCTTCTTCACATTCTTCTTCTTCTTCACATTCTTCTTCTTATTCACATTCTTCTTCTTCACATTCTTCTTCTTCACATTCTTCTTCTTCTTCACATTCTTCTTCTTCACATTCTTCTTCTTCTTCACATTCTTCTTCTTCTTCACATTCTTCTTCTTCACATTCTTCTTCTTCTTCACATTCTTCTCTTCACATTCTTCTTCTTCTTCCATTCTCTTCTTCTTCACATTCTTCTCTCTTCACATTCTTCTTCTCTTCACATTCTTCTTCTTCACATTCTTCTTCTTCACATTCTTCTTCTTCTTACATTCTTCTTCTTCACATTCTTTCTTCACATTCTTCTTCTTCTTCACATTCTCTTCTTCTTCACATTCTTCTTTCTTCTTCACATTCTCTCTTCTTCACATTCTTCTTCTTCTTCACATTCTTCTTCTTCACATTCTTCTTCTTCTTCACATTCTTCTTCTTCTCATTCTTCTTCTTCTTCACATTCTTCTTCTTCACATTCTTCTTCTTCTTCACATTCTTTTCTTCTTCACATTCTTTTCTTCTTCACATTCTTCTTCTTTTCACATTCTTCTTCTTCACATTCTTCTTCTTCAATTCTTCTTCTTCTTCACATTCTTCTTCTTCACATTCTTCTTCTTCTTCACATTCTCTTCTTCTTCACATTCTTCTTCTTCACATTCTTCTTCTTCTTCACATTCTTCTTCTTCACATTCTTCTTCTTTCACATTCTTCTTCTTCACATTCTTCTTCTTTCACATTCTTCTTCTTCACATTCTCTTCTTCTTCACATTCTTCTTCTTCACATTCTCTTCTTCCATTCTTTTCTTCACATTCCTTCTTTCTTCGCATTCTTCTTTCTTCACATTCTTCTTCTTCTTCACATTCTCTTCTTCTTCACATTCTTCTTCTTCTCTCACATTCTTCTTCTTCTTCGCATTCTCTTCTTCTTCACATTCTTCTTCTTCACATTCTTCTTTCTCTTCACATTCTTTCTTCTTCACATTCTTCTTCTTCCATTCTTCTTCTTCTCTTCACATTCTTCTTCTTCACATTCTCTTCTTCTTCGCATTCTTCTTCTTCTTCACTTCCTTCTTCTTCTTCCATTCTTCTTCTTCGCATTCTTCTTCTTCTTCACATTCTTCTTTCCATTCTTCTTCTTCTTCCTTCCTTCTTCAGCATTCTTCTTCATTCTTCCATTCTCTTCTTCTTCCATTCTTCTTCTTCTTCACATTCTTCTTCTTCTCTTGCATTCTTCTTCTTCTTGCATTCTTCTTCCTTCTTCTTGCTTCTTCTTCGCATTCTTCTTCTTCGCACTTCTTCTTCTTTCGCATTCTTCTCTTCTTCGCATTCTTCTTCTCTTCACATTCTTCTTCTTCTTCCATTCTTCTTCTTTCGCATTCTTCTCTTCTTCTTCGCATTCTTCTTCTTCGCATTCTCTTCTTCCATTCTTCTCTCTTCGCATTCTTCTTCTTCTTCTTCTTCTTCTCATTCTTCTTGCATTCTTCTTCTTCACATTCTTCTTCTTCCATTCTTCTTCTTCTTCCATTCTTCTTCTTCCATTCTTCTTCTTCATTCTTTTCGCATTTTCTTTGCATTCTTCTTCTTCTTCTTCTTCTTCTCGCATTCTTCTCCTTCTTCTTTCCATTCTCTTCTTCTTCTTCCATTCTTCTCTTCCTTTCTTCTTCATTTCTTCTTCGATCTTCTTCTTCTTCGTTCATTGCTTCTTCTTCCACTTCTTCGCTTCTCTTCGCATTTCTTTCCATTTCTGCATTCTTCCTTCTGCATTTTCTTGCATTCTGCATTCTTCTCTTCCATTCTCGCATTCTTGCATTCTTCGCATTCTTCTTGCATTCTTCCATTCTTTTTTCGCATTCTATTCTTTCTTCCATCTTCTTCGCATTCTTTCTT
Source organism: Monoplex corrugatus (assembly GCA_030674185.1). Classification (NCBI taxonomy): domain Eukaryota; kingdom Metazoa; phylum Mollusca; class Gastropoda; order Littorinimorpha; family Ranellidae; genus Monoplex; species Monoplex corrugatus. Next base: position 1,124,506 of record JAPXFY010000018.1, read on the forward strand.
GCATTTTCTTCTCGCATTCTTCGCATTCTTTGCATTCTTCCTTCTTCGCATTCTTGCATTCATTCTTCTTCGCAATTCATTCTTCGCATTCTTCTTCCTCGCATTCGCATCTTCTTCTTCCTTCTTCTTCTCGCATTCTTCGCATTCTTCTTCGCATTCTTCTTCTTCGCATTCTTCGCATTTCTTCGCATTCTTCTTCTTCTTCGCATTCTTCTCAGTCATCAGAATCATCTCTGTCACCATCATGATTATCTTCATCAACAGCAGCAGCAAAATCGCCATCATCATCATCATCATTATCAACATCATCATCGTCGTCGTCTCGTCGTCGTCGTCATCGTCATCGTCATCGTCATCGTCTTCATCACCACCATCACACCAATGTCGTCCTCATTATCATCACTGCGTGTGCAAACACACACACACACACACACACACACACACACACACACACACACACACACACACACACACACACACACACACACAGACACACATACACACATACTCACAACACACACACACACACACACACACACATACACACACAAATACACACACACACACACACACACAACACACAACACACACACACACACAACACAGACACACACACACACACACCACACACACACACACACACACAACACACACACACACACACACACACACAACACAACACAACACACACACACACACACACACACACACACACACACACACACACACACACACACACACCACAACACACACACACAACACACACACACACACACAACACACAACACAACACACACACAACACACACAACACACACACACACACACACACACACACACACACCACCACACACACACACACACACACAGACACACACACACACACACACACACAACACACACACACACACACACACACACACACATATTACATGAATATCTCATTGTTTTGTTTCTGTCCTGGCTGTTCCCCTGCCCACTACCTAACGTCGACATCTGAAAACAAAACATGACGTCAGTGACGTTGTCGTGTTGTAACACTCAGTCACTCACTCACTGAGTTAAATGACTCACTCACACACTAACTGACGGACACACACTCACATAGTATGACTCACACATCCACTGAGTTAAATGACTCACTCACTGATGGACACACTCACATAGTATGACTCACACATCCAATGAGTTAAATGACTCACTCACTCACTCACTGATGGACACACACTCACATAGTATGACTCATACATCCACTGAGTTAAATGACTCACTCACTCACTCACTGATGGACATACTCTCACACACAATGACTCATACATCCACTGAGTTAAATGACTCACTCACTCACTCACTGATGGACACACACTCACATAGTATGACTCACAATTCCAGTGAGTTAAATGACTCACTCACTCACTCACTGATGGACACACACTCACATAGTATGACTCACAATTCCAGTGAGTTAAATGACTCACTCACTCACTCACTGATGGACACACACTCACATAGTATGACTCATACATCCACTGAGTTAAATGACTCACTCACTCACTCATCACTGATGGACACACACTCACATAGTATGACTCAACATCCACTGAGTTAAATGACTCACTCACTGATGGACACACCTCACATAGTATGACTCACACATCCACTGAGTTAAATGACTCACTCACTCACTCATGATGGACACACCCTCACACACAATGACTCAACATCCACTGAGTTAAATGACTCACTCACTCACTCACTGATGGACACACTCTCACACACAATGACTCATACATCCACTGAGTTAAATGACTACCACTCACTCACTGATGGACACACCCTCACACACAATGACTCACACATTCACTGATTAAAAGACTCACTCACTCACTCACTGATGGACACACTCACATAGTATGACTCACACATCCACTGAGTTAAATGACTCACTCACGATACCACTCACATGAGGGCACACATCCACTGATAAGCCACTCACCATCACTATGGGACCTCACACATCTCATACATCTGAGTTAAATGACTCACTCACTCACTCACTGATGGACACACCCTCACACACAATGACTCAAACATCCACTGAGTTAAATGACTCACTCACTCACTCACTGATGGACACACCCTCACATAGTATGACTCACACATCGCTGAGTTAAATGACTCACTCACTCACTCACTGGTGGACACACCCTCACACACAATGACTCACACATCCACTGAGTTAAATGACTCACTCACTCACTGATGGACACACACTCACACATAATGACTCACACATCCATGAGTTAAATGACTCACTCACTCACTCACTGATGGACACACACTCACAATATATGACTCACACATCCTGAGTTAAATGACTCACTCACTCACTCACTGATGGACACACCCTCACAAGTATGACTCACACATCACTGATTAAATGACTCACTCACTCACTCACTGATGGACACACCCTCACATAGTATGACTCACACATCCGCTGAGTTAAATGACTCACTCACTCACTCACTGATGGACACACCCTCACACACAATGACTCAAACATCCACTGAGTTAAATGACTCACTCATTCACTCACTCACTGATGGACACACACTCAATAGTATGACTCATACATCCACTGAGTTAAATGACTCACTCACTCACTGATGGACACACACTCACACACAATGACTCAAACATCCACTGAGTTAAATGACTCACTCACTAACTAGCTGATGGACACACACTCACATAGTATGACTCATACATCCACTGAGTTAAATCACTCACTCACTCACTGATGGACACACATTCACACACAATGACTCAAACATCCACTGAGTTAAATCACTCACTCACTCACTCACTGATGGACACACACTCACATAGTATGACTCATACATCCACTGAGTTAAATGACTCACTCACTCACTACTGATGGACAACACTCACATAGTATGACTCACAATCCATGAGTAAATGACTCACTCACTCACTCTGATGGACACACTACGGGACTCACCATACTCACTGATGACACCTCATACATCCACTGAGTTAAATGACTCACATCACTATGATGGACACACCCTCACACAATGACTCAAACATCCACTGAATTAAATGACTCACTCACTCACTCACTGATGGACACACCCTACAGCTCAAATCACTGAATAGATCCACCTCACAATCAACTCCAAGTCCACAGAGTTAAGTGACTCACATGAAGTAAAGGGCCAGTGCCAGCAGGATGACCATGATGATGAAGACAGCAATCACCACCACCACCATTCCATACACCACGCCATCTGTAGTGCTGTCACCTGTCACGTCATCAACATGACGTCATCAGGGGTAATATGTATAGCACACAGACATTATAGTGTCTCACCATCACCACCATCCCATACACCACGCCATCTGTAGTGCTGTCACCTGTCACGTCATCAACATGACGTCATTAGGGGTAATATGTATAGCACACAGACATTATAGTGTCTCACCATCACCACCATCCCATACACCACGCCATCTGTAGTGCTGTCACCTGTCACCTGTCACGTCATCAACATGACGTCATTAGGGGTAATATGTGTAGCACACAGACATTATAGTGTCTCACCACCACCACCATCCCATACACCACGCCATCTGTAGTGCTGTCACCTGTCACCTGTCACGTCATCAACATGACGTCATCAGGGGTAATATGTATAGCACACAGACATTATAGTGTCTCACCATCACCACCATCCCATACACCACGCCATCTGTAGTGCTGTCACCTGTCACCTGTCACGTCATCAACATGACGTCATCAGGGGTAATATGTATAGCACACAGACATTATAGTGTCTCACCATCACCACCATCCCATACACCACGCCATCTGTAGTGCTGTCACCTGTCACCTGTCACGTCATCAACATGACGTCATCAGGGGTAATATGTATAGCACACAGACATTATAGTGTCTCACCATCACCACCATCCCATACACCACGCCATCTGTAGTGCTGTCACCTGTCACCTGTCACGTCATCAACATGACGTCATTAGGGGTAATATGTGTAGCACACAGACATTATAGTGTCTCACCATCACCACCATCCCATACACCACGCCATCTGTAGTGCTGTCACCTGTCACCTGTCACGTCATCAACATGACGTCATCAGGGGTAATATGTATAGCACACAGACATTATAGTGTCTCACCATCACCACCATCCCATACACCACGCCATCTGTAGTGCTGTCACCTGTCACCTGTCACGTCATCAACATGACGTCATCAGGGGTAATATGTGTAGCACACAGACATTATAGTGTCTCACCACCACCACCATCCCATACACCACGCCATCTGTAGTGCTGTCACCTGTCACCTGTCACGTCATCAACATGACGTCATCAGGGGTAATATGTATAGCACACAGACATTATAGTGTCTCACCACCACCACCATCCCATACACCACGCCATCTGTAGTGCTGTCACCTGTCACCTGTCACGTCATCAACATGACGTCATCAGGGGTAATATGTATAGCACACAGACATTATAGTGTCTCACCACCACCACCATCCCATACACCACGCCATCTGTAGTGCTGTCACCTGTCACCTGTCACGTCATCAACATGACGTCATCAGGGGTAATATGTATAGCACAGACATTATAGTGTCTCACCATCACCACCATCCCATACACCACGCCATCTGTAGTGCTGTCACCTGTCACGTCATCAACATGACGTCATTAGGGGTAATATGTATAGCACACAGACATTATAGTGTCTCACCACCACCACCATCCCATACACCACCCCATCTGTAGTGCTGTCACCTGTCACGTCATCAACATGACGTCATTAGGGGTAATATGTATAGCACACAGACATTATAGTGTCTCACCACCACCACCATCCCATACACCACCCCATCTGTAGTGCTGTCACCTGTCACGTCATCAACATGACGTCATCAGGGTAATGTGTGTAGCACAGACAATATGGTGTAATGCATACCAGTCTATTATAGGGTCATACATATTCATATATGTCATATATGTATACATAGATATATGTTTATTCATACAATATATTGGTCTTATGTTCAAGATTGACACAGTCTTTTATTGGGTTTGAGAAATTCTACATGGGAGATAACTCCGTGACTCTCATGAGTTATGTTGCTTAGTTGATATTTAAAATTCTCCCTGCCTCCTCTTTTTTCCTTTGGTATTGGAAGCAACCTTGTATATGTTTTGTCTTGTCTAAGTGTGTGTGTGTTTGGTCAGTTCAAGAATAAAAGACTGTGTCAATCTTGAGCATAAGACATATATTGTATGAATTTCTCTCCACCATCGTGGTTGTGTGTAGCGTAGTTGCAGGGTATATGGGTAACTTGGGCATTCCTTTTTTTAAGGAATGTTCTGAGCTTACCACTTTATGCTTTGTGGCTGCGTCTATGCTAGCTGAATGGGTAGCGCAAACTGTTGGGTTTGAGAAATTGTACATGGGAGATAACTCCGTGACTCTCAAGAGTTATGTTACTTAGTTGATACCCACATAATGTCAAAGAAGTGTTATGTGAACACATCGTCCATCTCACTGCCAGTCAGCCACAAAGACAAGTTCATTATTCTTAGAGACGTCATCACTCCTGTAGAAATGGACAACTCCATTTGGCCAAACGTCCCTTGACGCCACAGTACTGGAAAGTGTAACTCCAGCGGACAATGTTGTTATTACTGTGTCGTCACCAGCAGATCACCATCACCAACACTCTTTCTATAAAAAGGACAAGGTGAAAAACGCGTGGACACATCCACACTCCAAGCAGTGACATGTGCTGTGTTATGTCATTGTGTGACAGACAGAGCACACGTGCATGTCACACACACACAGCACACGTGCATGTCACACACACACAGCACACGTGCATGTCACACACACACAGAGCACACGTGCATGTCACACACACACAGCACACGTGCATGTCACACACACAGAGCACACGTGCATGTCACACACACACAGCACACGTGCATGTCACACACACACAGAGCACACGTGCATGTCACACACACACAGAGCACACGTGCATGTCACACACACACACAGAGTACACGTGCATGTCACACACACACAGAGCACACGTGCATGTCACACACACAACACACATGCATGTCACACACCACACAGAGCACACGTGCATGTCAAACACACCACACGTGCATGTCACACACACAGAGAGCACACGTGCATGTCACACACACACAGAGCACACGTGCATGTCACACACACACACAGCACACGTGCATGTCACACACACACACACAGCACACATGCATGTCACACACACACAGAGCACACGTGCATGTCACACACACACAGAGCACACGTGCATGTCACACACACACACAGCACACGTGCATGTCCACACACACACACACAGCACACGTGCATGTCACAAACACAGAGCACACGTGCATGTCACACACACACACAGCACACGTGCATGTCACACACACACACAGCACACGTGCATGTCAACACACACACACAGCACACGTGCATGTCACACACACACAGCACACGTGCATGTCACACACACAGAGCACAGGTGCATGTCACACACACACACACAGCACACATGAATGTCACACACACACACACAGCACACGTGCATGTCACACACACACAGAGCACACGTGCATGTCACACACACACACAGCACACGTGCATATCACACACACACACACAGCACACGTGCATGTCACACACACAGAGCACACGTGCATGTCACACACACACAGCACATGTGCATGTCACACACACACAGCACACGTGCATGTCACACACACACAGCACACGTGCATGTCACACACACACAGCACACGTGCATGTCACACACACAGAGCACACGTGCATGTCACACACACCAGAGCACACGTGCATGTCACACACACACAGCACACGTGCATGTCACACACACAGAGCACACGTGCATGTCACACACACACAGCACACGTGCATGTCACACACACACAGAGCTCACGTGCATGTCACACACACAGAGCACACGTGCATGTCACACACACAGAGCACACGTGCATGTCACACACACACAGAGCACACGTGCATGTCACACACACAGCACACGTGCATGTCACACACACACACAGCACACGTGCATGTCACACACACAGAGCACACGTGCATGTCACACACACAGATCACACGTGCATGTCACACACACACAGCACACGTGCATGTCACACACACACAGAGCACACGTGCATGTCACACACACAGAGCACACGTGCATGTCACACACACACAGCACACGTGCATGTCACCCACACAGCACACGTCCATGTCACACACACAGAGCACACGTGCATGTCACAAACACACACAGCACACGTGCATGTCACACACACACAGCACACGTGCATGTCACACACACAGAGCACACGTGCATGTCACACACACACAGAGCACACGTGCATGTCACACACACACAGCACACGTGCATGTCACACACACAGAGCACACGTGCATGTCACACACACAGAGCACACGTGCATGTCACACACACACAAGAGCACACGTGCATGTCACACACACAGAGAACACGTGCATGTCACACACACAGAGCACACGTGCATGTCACACACACACAGCACACGTCAAGTCACACACACACAGAGCACACGTGCATGTCAACACAAGAGCACACGTCATGTCACACACACACAGCACACGTGCATGTCACCACACACACAGCATCACACACACAGCACTGCAGTCACCACACAACACACTGCATGACACACACCCGTGCATGTCACACACACAGAGACACACGGCATGTCCAACAACACAGGCACACGTGCAGTCACACGCACACAGAGCAAACACAGTGCATGTCACACACACACAGCACACGTGCATGCACACACACACAGAGCACCGTGCATGTCACACACACACAGACACACGGCATGTCACACACACAAGCACAGTGCATGTCACACAACAAGCACACGTGCAGTCACACACACACAGCACACGTGCATGCACACACACCAGAGCACAGTCATGTCACACACACACACCACGTGCATGTCACACCCCACAGAGCACACGTGCATGTCACACACACACAGAGCACACGTGCATGTCACACAACACACAACGAGCACACAGCACACGTGCATGTCACACACACAGAGCACACGTGCATGTCACACACACACACGTCTACACACAGAGCACACGTGCATGTCACACACCACACAGAGCACACGGCATGTCACACACACAAGCACAAGCCGTGCATATCCACACACACACACAGCACACGTGCATGTCACACACACAGACACACGTGCATGTCACACACACACAAGCACACGTGCATGTCACACACACACAGCACACGTGCATGTCACACACACACGAGCACACGTGCATGTCACACACACACAGGCACACGTGCATGTCACACACACACAGCACACGTGCATGTCACACACACACAGCACACGTGCATGTCACACACACAAGCACACGTGCATGTCACACACACACAGCACACGTGCATGTCACACACAACAAATCACACGTGCATGTCACACACACACAGAACACACGTGCATGTCAACACACAGAGCACACGTGCATGTCACACACAAACACACAGTAGCACACGTGCATGTCCACACACACACAGCACACGTGTGCATCACCACACACACAGCACACGTGCATGTCAACACACACACAGCACACGTGCATGTCACACACACACACAGCACACGTGCATGTCACACACACACAGCACACGTGCATGTCACACACACCACAGAGCACACGTGCTGTCACACACAAGCACACGTGCATGTCACAAACACACACAGCACACGTGCAACAACCACACAGCACGGCATGTCACACACACAGCACACGTGCATGTCCACACACAACACAGCATCACAGCACACGGCATGTCACACACACACAGCACACGTGCATGTCACACACAAACACACGTGCATGTCAACACACACAGCACACACCTGCATGTCACACACACACAGCACACGTGCATGTCACACACCACAAGCACACGTGCATGTCACACACACACAGAGCACACGACATGTCACACACACAGCACACGTGCATGTCACACACACAGAGCACACGTGCATGTCAACACACAGAGCACACTGCATGCACACACACACAGACCACGTGCATGTCACACACACAGAGCACACGTGCATGTCACACACACAGCACACGTGCATGTACACACACACAGAGCACACGTGCATGTCACACACACAGCACACCGTCAATACACACACACATGCACACACACAGCACACGTGCATGTCACACACACAGAGCACACGTGCATGTCAACACACACAGACCGTGCATGTCACACACACACAAGCACACGTGCATGTCACACACACAGCACAGATGTCACACACACACACACGTGCATGTCACAACACACAGAGCACACGTGCATGTCACACACACACAGCACACGTGCATGTCACCACACAAGACACGTCATGTCACACACAACAGAGCACACAGAGCAGTCACACACACACAAGCACACGTGCATGTCACACACACACAGCACACGTGCATGTCCACACACACAGACACACGTGCATGTCACACACACAAGCACACGTGCATGTCACACACAACAAGCACACGTCATGTCACACACACACACGAGCACACGTGCATGTCACACACACACAGCACACGTGCATGTCACACACACACAGAGCACGTGCATGTCACACACACAAGCACACGTGCATGTCACACAACACACAGCACACGTGCATTCACACACAA
>JAPXFY010000018.1:1141913-1164413 GCA_030674185.1 Monoplex corrugatus
GATGTTGGTGATGTGAGGAAGAAGAGTATCAAGACAATGGGTGAGGAAAGAAACTGGCAATGGGTCAAGTTCACAGGTTTTAATGCCGGATTTCATGATGATTTTCTTAACAAAGTCCTCAGAAACGGGTTGGAAGGAAGTAAGGGGGATTCCAGAGAAAGGGGGTTCAGGAAATGTTGCATGAGTGTTCGTCGTGGAATCAAGAGAAAGCCTGATATAATATAATATAATAATCATCATCATCATAATAATAATAATAATGATAATAACAATATATGACAGTGATAATGATTCACTGTTATATAGCGTTATTGTCCTACACATAGGTGAAGACTCACTGTGCTTTACATTAATTAGTTCATTTTTCCCTATCAGCCCTATGCCTAGTGGTCAACTATACTAACTTCCATTTCTAATCCCTGCCCCCCCCCCCCCAACACACACACAGTAGCACATCTGTTGCAAGCAAGTACTAATATATACATTACTGAATCAGAAAGATCAAAAATCTAGACAGACAGTCTGATAGACGTACAGACAAACCAAAGACAAACAAACAAACATAATGAGTAGATGAGAGATTCACAGACAGACAGACAGACAGACAGGCAGGCAGGCAGACAAACCAAAGACAAACAAACAAACATAGTGAGTAGATGAGAGATTCACAGACAGACAGGCAGACAGACAAACCAAAGACAAACAAACAAACATAGTGAGTAGATGAGAGATTCACAGACAGACTGATAAAAATACAGACAAACCAAAGACAAACAAACAAACATAGCGAGTAGATGAGAGATTCACAGACAGACAGACAGACAAACAAACCAAAGACAAACAAACAAACATAGTGAGTAGATGACAGATTCACAGACAGACAGGCAGACAGACAGACAGAAAGGCAAACAGACAGACAGACAGACAGACAGACAAATAGACTTACCGAAGAGTACCAAATAGGAAAGATACAGGATAACACCCATACAGGCTGGCTCCAGTCTGCTCATGGTTTGCGTACAGGCTGGTATCGGTGACCACTGACTAACTGACTGACCAACTGACCGACCAACTAATCGACCAACTGATTGACCAGTAAACTGACCAGGTGACTGACCAGTATTGACCGAACTGTATTGATTGACCAAATGACTTATCAACAGACTGACCGCTAGATTTACCAACCAAGTGACCAACTCACCAATGGACTGACCAACCGATCAGGTGAATGATCAACTAACCAAGTGACTGACCAACTGACTGACCAAGTGATTGACCAAGAGAGTGACCGACAGAGTAAGCAGGTGAGTGACCAGGTAAATGACAGGTGGACTTACATGGCGTAAGGCGCCCTCACATTACAATGACCAATTTGGACAGCTGGTCAAGCCATATCAACACTCCTCCTGTTCTGATGGCTTGACATTTCGTGTTGTATACTCACTGTCAGTACGGTCAGGTCACACTGTTACATTCCAAAAAAGAGAAACTCAATGTGAAAGTGTGAATGTCGATAAAAGAAGTGTGACGTCAAATGTGTCTGTAGATTCAACTCTCTCTGCTGTTCGCTCTTGAAAATTGGTTTGTGATTCACTCCATATGAATCGAGAATATTTGTTTTGGTTTATGCTAACACTGACAATATATGTTTCAAGACTTTACCAGCGGCTTTGGCGTAGGCTCAAGGAGTCTGCCTGTTAACAGAATGGGGGTAGCTTATATGGATTTGCCCAGGTACGATGAATCCATTTTGAATGAATTCCAAACAAAATGTTCCTTTGTTGTTGTTGTTGTTGTTGTGTTGTTGTTGTTGTTGTGTTGTTGTTGTTGTTGTTGTTGTCGCTAGTGGATGGGGTGGGGGAGTCAAAGGGTTATGTACTTGCTTTGAGACAGAAACAGAGACAGAGAGACAGAGATAGACAGAGAGAGAGACAGAGATAGACAGAGAGACAGAGAGAATAAGATAGACAGAAAGACAGATAATGGTTGACAATGCAGAATGCTGGTGGACAGGATGCTGAAGTCAAAGGGTTAAACATTCCGATTTTTCTCAGATGCGTGTACGCACGTTGCTTTACCCACAGTGTGTTGCTGTGTGTTGCTGTGTGTTGCTGTGTGTTGCTGTATGTTGCTGTATGTTGCTGTATGTTGCTGATTGTTGCTGTATGTTGCTGTATGTTGCTGTATGTTGCTGTGTGTTGCTGTGTGTTGCTGTGTGTTGCTGTGTGTTGCTGTATGTTGCTGTGTGTTGCTGTGTGTTGATGTGTGTTGCTGTGTGTTGCTGTGTGTTGCTGTATGTTGCTGTGTGTTGCTGTATGTTGCTGTGTGTTGCTGTATGTTGCTGTGTGTTGCTGTGTGTTGCTGTATGTTGCTGTGTGTTGCTGTGTGTTGCTGTATGTTGCTGTATGTTGCTGTGTGTTGCTGTGTGTTGCTGTATGTTGCTGTATGTTGCTGTGTGTTGCTGTGTGTTGCTGTGTGTTGCTTTTTGTTGCTGTATGTTGCTGCATGTTGCTGCATGTTGCTGAATGTTGTTGTATGTTGTTGTATGTTGCTGTATGTTGCTGTATGTTGCTGTATGTTGCTGTATGTTGCTGTGTGTTGCTGTATGTTGCTGTGTGTTGCTGTATGTTGTTGTATGTTGGTGAATGTTGCTGTATGTTGCTGTGTGTTGCTGTATGTTGTTGTATGTTGGTGAATGTTGCTGTATGTTGCTGTGTGTTGTTGTATGTTGTTGTATGTTGCTGTATATTGCTGCATGTTGCTGTATGTTGTTGTATGTTGCTGTATGTTGCTGTATGTTGCTGTATGTTGCTGTATGGTTGCTGTGTGTTGCTGTATGTTGCTGTGTGTTGCTGTATATTGCTGTATGTAGCTGTATATTGCTGTATGTTGCTGTATGTTGCTGTATGTTGCTGTGTATTGTTGCTGTATGTTGCTGTATATTGCTGTATATTGCTGTATGTTGCTGTATATTGCTGTATGTTGCTGTGTGTTGCTGTATGTTGCTGTATGTTGCTGTGTGTTGCTATATGTTGCTGTATGTTGCTGTGTGTTGTTGTGTGTTGCTGTATGTTGTTGTATATTGCTGTATGTTGCTGTATGTTGCTGTATGTTGTTGTGTGTTGCTGTGTGTTGCTGTATATTGCTGTATGTTGCTGTATGTTACTGTATGTTGCTGTATATTGCTGTATGTTGCTGTATGTTGCTGTATGTTGCTGTATGTTGCTGTATGTTGCTGTGTGTTGTTGTGTGTTGCTGTATATTGCTGTATATTGCTGTATGTTGCTGTATGTTGTTGTGTGTTGTTGTATGTTGCTGTATATTGCTGTATGTTGCTGTATGTTGTTGTATGTTGCTGTATTTGCTGTATATTGCTGTATGTTGCTGTATATTGCTGTATGTTGCTGTATGTTGCTGTAAATTGCTGTATGTTGCTGTATGTTGTTGTGTGTTGTTGTGTGTTGCTGTGTGTTGCTGTATATTGCTGTATGTTGCTGTATGTTGTTGTGTGTTGTTGTGTGTTGCTGTGTGTTGCTGTGTGTTGTTGTGTGTTGCTGTAAGTTGCTGTATGTTGCTGTATGTTGCTGTGTGTTGGTGTATATTGCTGTATGTTGCTGTATGTTGCTGTATGTTGCTGTATGTTGCTGTGTGTTGCTGTATGTTGGTGTATGTGACTGTGTGTTGCTGTGTGTTGCTGTATGTTGGTGTATGTTGCTGTAAGTTGCTGTACGTTGCTGTATGTTGCTGTATGTAGCTGTATGTTGCTGTATGTTGCTGTATGTTGCTGTGTGTTGCTCTGTGTTGCTGTATGTTGCTGTATGTTGCTGTATGTTGCTGTATATTGCTGTATGTTGCTGTATGTTATGTTGCTGTATATTGCTGTTTGTTGCTGTATGTTGCTGTATGTTGCTGTATGTTGCTGTATGTTGCTGTATGTTGCTGTATGTTGCTGTATGTTGCTGTATGTTGCTGTATGTTATGTTGCTGTATGTTTCTGTATGTTGCTGTATGTTTGTGTGTGTTGCTGTATGTTGCTGTATGTTGCTGTATGTTGCTGTATGTTGCTGTATGTTGCTGTGTGTTGCTGCACAGTCAGCATGCTGCCTCTTCAGTGGGTGTGCAGACTGGGTGTTTTCCTGTTTCCATAAGGCACGGGACTTACAGGCCACTGCACATTGACAGGATGTGTAACGTGCACACATGATGTTTTGAGTACCTACATACATACAGGATGTTTTGAGTGCCTACACACACAGGATGTGTAACGTGCACACTGGATGTTTGGAGTGCCTACACACACAGGATGTGTAACGTGCATACTGGATGTTTTGAGTGCCTACATACACAGGATGTGTAACGTGCACACAGGATGTATTGAGTGCCTACACACACAGGATGTGTAACGTGCACACAGGATGTATTGAGTGCCTACATACACACAGGATGTGTAACGTGCACACTGGATGTTTTGAGTGCCTACATACACACAGGATGTGTAACGTGCACACAGGATGTATTGAATGCCTACATACACACAGAATGTGTATCGTGCACACAGGATGTTTTGAGTGCCTACACACACAGGATGTGTAACGTGCACACTGGATTTTTGAGTGCCTACATACACACAGGATGTGTAACGTTCACACAGGATGTTTTGAGTGCCTACCCACACAGGATGTGTAACGTGCACACAGGATGTTTTGAGTACCTACATACATACACACACAGGATGTGTAACGTGCACACTGGATGTTTTGAGTGCCTACACACACAGGATGTGTAACGTGCACACTGGATGTTTTGAGTACCTACATACATACACACACAGGATGTGTAACGTGCACACTGGATGTTTTGAGTGCCTACACACACAGGATGTGAAACGTTCATACTGGATGTTTTGAGTGCCTACATACACACAGGATGTGTAACGTGCACACAGGATGTTTTGAGTGCCTACATACACACAGGATGTGTAACGTGCACACAGGATGTTTTGAGTGCCTACATACACACACAGGATGTGTAACGTGCACACTGGATGTTTTGAGTGCCCACATATACACACAGGATGTGTAACGTGCACACAGGATGTTTTGAGTGCCTACATACACACAGGATGTGTAACGTGCACACTGGATGTTTTGAGTGCCTACATAATATACAGGATGTGTAACGTGCACACTGGATGTTTTGAGTGCCTACACACACAGGATGTGTAACGTGCACACTGGATGTTTTGAGTGCCTACACACACAGGATGTGTAACGTGCACACTGGATGTTTTGAGTGCCTACACACACAGGATGTGTAACGTGCACACTGGATGTTTTGAGTACCTACATACATACACACACAGGATGTGTAACGTTCATACTGGATGTTTTGAGTGCCTACATAATATACAGGATGTGTAACGTGCACACTGGATGTTTTGAGTGCCTACATACACACACAGGATGTGTAACGTGCACACTGGATGTTTTGAGTACCTACATACATACACACACAGGATGTGTAACGTGCACACTGGATGTTTTGAGTGCCTACATAATATACAGGATGTGTAACGTGCACACTGGATGTTTTGAGTGCCTACACACACAGGATGTGTAACGTGCATACTGGATGTTTTGAGTGCCTACACACACAGGATGTGTAACGTGCATACTGGATGTTTTGAGTGCCTACACACACAGGATGTGTAACGTGCACACTGGATGTTTTGAGTGCCTACACACACAGGATGTGTAACGTGCACACTGGATGTTTTGAGTGCCTACATACACACACAGGATGTGTAACGTGCACACTGGATGTTTTGAGTGCCTACATACACACACAGGATGTGTAACGTGCACACTGGATGTTTTGAGTGCCTGCATAATATACAGGATGTGTAACGTGCACACTGGATGTTTTGAGTGCCTACATACACACACAGGATGTGTAACGTGCACACTGGATGTTTTGAGTGCCTACATAATATACAGGATGTGTAACGTGCACACTGGATGTTTTGAGTGCCTACATACACACACAGGATGTGTAACGTGCATACTGGATGTTTTGAGTGCCTACATAATATACAGGATGTGTAACGTGCACACTGGATGTTTTGAGTGCCTACATAATATACAGAATGTGTAACGTGCACACTGGATGTTTTGAGTGCCTACATAATATACAGGATGTGTAACGTGCATACTGGATGTTTTGAGTGCCTACATACACACACAGGATGTGTAACGTGCACACTGGATGTTTTGAGTGCCTACATAATATACAGGATGTGTAACGTGCACACTGGATGTTTTGAGTGCCTACATACACACACAGGATGTGTAACGTGCATACTGGATGTTTTGAGTGCCTACATAATATACAGGATGTGTAACGTGCACACTGGATGTTTTGAGTGCCTACATATACACACAGGATGTGTAACGTGCACACTGGATGTTTTGAGTGCCTACATATACACACAGGATGTGTAACGTGCACACTGGATGTTTTGAGTGCCTACATATACACACAGGATGTGTAACGTGCACACTGGATGTTTTGAGTGCCTACACACACAGGATGTGATAACGTGCACACTGGATGTTTTGAGTGCCTACACACACAGGATGTGTAACGTGCACACTGGATGTTTTGAGTGCCTACACACACAGGATGTGTAACGTGCACACTGGATGTTTTGAGTGCCTACACACACACAGGATGTGTAACGTTCATACTGGATGTTTTGAGTGCCTACATACATACACACACAGGATGTGTAACGTGCACACAGGATGTTTTGAGTGCCTACACACACAGGATGTGTAACGTGCACACAGGATGTTTTGAGTGCCTACACACACACAGGATGTGTAACGTGCACACTGGATGTTTTGAGTGCCTACACACACACACAGGATGTGTAACGTGCACACTGGATGTTTTGAGTGCCTACACACACACAGGATGTGATAACGTGCACACTGGATGTTTTGAGTGCCTACACACACACACAGGATGTGTAACGTGCACACATGATGTTTTGAGTGCCTACACACACAGGATGTGTAACGTGCACACAGGATGTTTTGAGTGCCTACACACACAGGATGTGTAACGTGCACACTGGATGTTTTGAGTGCCTACACACACAGGATGTGTAACGTGCACACTGGATGTTTTGAGTGCCTACATACACACACAGGATGTGTAACTTGCACACAGGATGTTTTGAGTACCTACATACACACAGGATGTGTAACGCGCACAGGATGTTTTGAGCGCCTACATACACACAGGATGTTTTGAGTGCCTACATACACACATGATGTTTTGAGTGCCTACATACACACAGGATGTTTTGAGTGCGTACATACACACACAGGATGTTTAGAGTGCCTACCTACACACAGGATGTTTTGAGTGCCTACATACACACACAGGATGTTTTGAGTGCCTACATACACACAGGATGTTTTGAGTGCCTACATACACACACAGGATGTTTTGAGTGCCTACATACACACACAGGATGTTTAGAGTGCCTACATACACACACAGGATATTTTGAGTGCCTACATACACACAGGATTTTTTAGAGTGCCTACATACACACACAGGATGTTTTGAGTGCCTACATACACACAGGATGTTTTGAGTGCCTACATACACACAGGATGTTTTGAGTGCCTATATACACACAGGATGTGTAACGTGCACACAGGATGTTTTGAGTGCCTACATACACACAGGATGTTTGGAGTGCCTACACACGCACAGGATGTTTTGAGTGCCTATATACACACAGGATGTTTGGAGTGCCTACATACACACACAGGATGTTTGGAGTGCCTACACACACACAGGATGTTTTGAGTGCCTACACACACACACAGGAAGGTGGTTAAGGCTCTAACATCTGTGCACACATGTTGACCTTGGGGGTGGGGACAAATCTCCCCCCGTGCTCAGCGGCCTGTAAACAGCATTAGGTCTGTGTTGACGTTTTCACTCACAGTTGACCAACGTGACCAGCAGGTCCGTACAAACACCGTTCCACTTGACGTGACAGAATCAAGTGGGGGTCGCAATGTGCTGGTCACACCACATGACGCCTGACTGCACGCTAAGATGCAATGTGCTGAGGGTTGGCCACAACTCACAGCTACATGTATAATAATTATATGACATATTATGCACAGCCACCGTCCTCCAGGTATGGCCCACCAAGCCTGTTACCACACGCCTGATTGACTGTCACTTCTTTGGTTCTCTCTCTGTCTCTGTCTCTCTGTCTCTGTCTCTGTCTCTGTCTGTCTCTGTCTCTGTCTCTGTCTCTGTCTCTGTGTCTCTGTCTCTGTCTCTCTATCTCTGTCTCTGTCTGTCTCTGTCTCTGTCTCTGTCTCTGTGTCTCTGTCTCTGTCTCTGTCTCTCTGTCTCTGTCTCTCTCTTTCTCTCTTTCTTTCTCTCTTTCTCCCTCCCCTCTCTTTCTCTCTCTGTCTGTGTCTGGATGTCTGTCTGTCTCTGTCTCTGTCTCTCTGTCTGTCTTCTCTGTCTCTCTCTCTTGTCTCTTCTCTCTCTCTCTTCTCTCTCTGTTCTGTCTCGCTCTCTCTCCTGTCTTCTCTTCGTCTTCCCTGCTCTCTCTCTCTGTCTCTCTCCTTCTCTTCTCTCTCCTCCTCTTCTCCTCTCTCTCCTCTCTTCTCTCCGTCTGTCTCATCTCTTCTCGTCTCTCTCCTCTCTCTGTCTCCTCTCTCTGTCTCTCTCCCTCTCTCTCTCTCTCCTCTTTCTCTCCTCCTCTCTCCTCCCTGTCTCTCTCTCGTTCTCTATCCTCTTCTCCTTTCTCCTCCTCCTTCTCTCCCTGTCCCCTCTCTCTCTGTCTCTCTCTCCTCTCTCTCTCTCTCTCTCTCCCTCTGTCCCTCTCTCTGTTCTCTGTCCTGTCTTTCTCGTCTCTGTCCCCTGTCTCCTTCTTGTCTTCCTCTGTCTCTGTCTTCTCTTCTGTCCTGTCTCTGTCTGTCTGTCTCTGTCTTCTCTGTCTTCTGTCTCTGTCTCTGTCTGTCTCGTTCTGTCTGTCTGTCTCTGCCCTCTGTCTGTCTGTCTCTGTCTTCCTGTCTCGTTCTGTCTCTGTCCTCTGTCTCTGTCTGTCTGTCTGTCTCTGTCTCTTCTCTGTCCTCTTTTCTGTCTCTGTCTTCTGTCTGTCTCTGTCCTGTCTCTGTCTGTCTCTGTCTGTCTCTCGTCTGTCTCTGTCTGTCTCTGTCTCTGTCTCTGTCTCTGTCTGTCTCCTGTCCTGTCTCCTGTCTGTCTCTGTCTCTGTCTCTCTCTGGTCTCTGTCTGTCTCTGTCTCTGTCTGCTCTGTCTGTCTGTCCTGTCTCTGTCTGTCTCTGTCTGTCTCTGTCTCTGTCTGTCTCTGTCTGCTGTCTGTCTCTGTCTCTGTCTTCTGTCTGTCTGTCTGTCTGCCCTCTGTCTCTGTCTCTGTCTGTCTGTCTGTCTGCCCCTCTCTCTCTCTTCTCTCTCTCTCTCTCTCTCTGTCAGGAATACCAATAGAAAGGGTGCAGTTACTTGTTTTCAAAAGCTTTCATGGCGTTGACTGGCACAAACCTAGCGATATGATTTATGCGGAGAACGGAGGATTCTCTATACCTACACACTAATCTGCCCGGTGTACATGTATGTGATACTATCTAAAGTTAGTACTATGGATAACACTAGGCCACCTTGTAAAGCCACACATTTCTGTTTTTTTTTAAGACTGTAGTTGTAGAGGTAAGCGTTCCTGGCATGAAATGTATGTATGTGCACTAAGTCAGTGTGGATTTGCTGGTGTTGGGTGGGGAACAACCAAGGAGTACATGCAGAGAATGCAAATGGGTTATGGGCTGTTTCTAGCAGAATATTAAAAACTGTAGGCGGCAGGACTGGAATGATTACATAATTGATGATGATGATGATGATGATGATGATGATGAGATGATGATGATGATGATGATGATGATGATGATGATGATGATGATGATAATAATAATAATAATTACAATATTTATATAGCGCAAAATCTTGATAAAATCAAATCTAAGCGCTGAAGCAGACACACACGCAGGCACGCACGCTCGCACACACACGCACGCACACATACAGACACACACACACACACACACACACACACACACACACACACACACAACACGCATGGCTCTAAATGGGGAGAAAGAATAAAAGCAATAAAAGCAAGAATAAAAGCAATGGAAAATTATAGAGAGCATAGCATACAATTATATATTATAACCATGTGATTCCCTCCGAGCGGAGACAGGCTGCAGAGGGGAGGGTTGAGTGAGGTTAGGATTTTATGCAGGAGAGAAAAGGTGAGTTTTGAGAGCGGACTTGAAGGAGACAAAAGTAGGTTGCTGACGGACTGAGAGAGGAAGTTTGTTCCAGGAGAGTGGACCAGAAACAGAGAAGGCTCGTGGACCATAGGTATTGAGCTTAGTGCGTGGAAAGCGAAGAGTCAGAGGATCAGAGGCAGAGCGGAGGGTACGTGAGGGAACATAGATCTCAAGTAGGCTTGACAGGTAATCGGGGGCTGCGTTATTGAGGCTTTTGTAGCACATGGTGTCTAGTTTGTACTGTATGCGCTTTGATGCAGGGAGCCAGTGAAGTTGTGCCAGGAGAGGAGATATGTGGTCAGCTTTTTTCTTTTTGAGTACAAGGCGTGCAGCATTGTTTTGAATGCGCTGTAGGATGTGAATGGTGGAGGCAGGAAGACCAGACAGGAGTGAATTGCAATAGTCAATGCGAGACATTATGAAGGAGAGAACGAGTTTTGCAGTTGTTTCGACAGAGAGATACTTCCTGATCAGCTTTATACGATGGAGATGATAGTAGCAGGATCTGGCAGTTTGAGAAACAAAGTTGTTCATGGAGAGGGTAGAGTCAATGCAGACACCAAGGTTTTTAGCTGAATCAGAAATTGGGACTGATGTGTTACATAATGGGAGAGAAAGAGGAGGCAGCTGAGAAAGTTTCTGACGGGTGCCAATGAGGATAGCTTCTGTTTTGTCATCATTAAGCTGAAGTCTGTTGTGTGTCATCCAGTTCTTAATGTCCGAGTAACACTCAGTGGTGCGAGTCAACAGGCGCTGTATATTATCAGGTGAGTCACTGTCTTGAAGTTGGGTGTCATCAGCATAGAAGTGGTGTTTTATAGAATGGGAGTTGGTGATGGTGGACAGGGGGGAGGTGTAAAGAGTGAAAAGAACAGGGCCAAGGACAGATCCTTGTGGAACACCACAGGTCAGGTATGCAGGTTGAGAGTAAGTGCCATTGATGAGAACGGTTTGTTTTCTGTTTGATAGGTATGAAGTGAACCAAGACAGAGCAATGTCAGAGATGCCAAAAGTATGATGAAGTCTAGAAAGGAGAATACCATGATCAATGGTATCAAAGGCTGCAGACAGATCAAGGAGTGTGAGGAGAGAGACTTTGCCAGTATCAGTTGCAAGGAGGAGATTGTTGAGAATGTGTAGTAGGGCAGTTTCAGTGCTATGGCACTGGCGGTAGGCTGACTGGAAAGGATTGAGGAGATTGTTGGCAGACAGGTGAGAGTTCAGCTGGTTGAGGACGACTTTTTCAAGGAGTTTTGACAAGAAAGAGAGATTAGAGATAGGCCGGTAATTTTTCAGTTCATTTGGATCTAAATTGTGTTTCTTGAGGAGAGGGTGAACAATAGCAGACTTGAAAGAATCTGGGACAGTTCCAGTTTGAAGAGAAGTGTTGATGATGTCAGTGATGAATGGGAGGAGAGTAGGGAGACAGTCGGCGTAGACAGAACCTGGAAGAGGATCCAGTTCGCAGGTTTTGAACGACATGGATCTGATTGTGTTGAGAATTTCTTCTTGTGAGACTGGGGTAAAAGTAGTAAGAGGTGTGCCAGAGAAGGAAGGGTCAGGTGGGCATGGTGACAGGGTGTCCTGTCAAGCCTGTCACGAAGAGTTTGTATTTTGGTGGTGAAATAGTTGGAGAATACAGATGGGAGTTCTTCATTTGTATGTTTTGTTGGGAGAGGTAAATCTTTTCGTGTGCCAAGGAGATGATTCATGGTTGTAAAGAGTTCTTTTGAAGAAGAGGCATTCAGGATTTTGGTTTGGAAATAGCTTGTTTTTGCTGATGCAATGAGGGTGGATACTTTTGTTTTAGAGGCTTGGAAAAGTGCAGTTCATTGCTATTAAACTACAATGTGACTCTCTCTCTGTCTCTCTGTCTCTCTGTCTCTCTCTGTCTCTCTCTGTCTCTGTCTGTCTGTCTGTCTGTCTCTCTCTCTCTCTCTGTCTCTCTCTCTCACGCACACACACACACACACTCGCACACACACACACACACACACACACTCGCACACACACACACACACACACACACACCCACACACACACCACACACACACACACACAACACACACACACACACACACACAGTGTAGTCACCATACCATTGATCGCCTTACCCAAAAAGAATGGAGGAAATGGTCAAAAATCTACTCGTCGTCGTCGGCCTCTTTACATCTCAGGAGATGATAGTCTGCACCAGGAGGCGTTGTGGTCATGACGTGCACTTTCTGATGTGGCTGTGCAGGCCGATTCTTGAGTGGCAATCTCTGTCACATCTGCCACATACATATTGAGTCGCTATTGTCTGGTTTCTGGAACGTTGCTTGCGAAGAGCCCTTTTCTCATCTGCGCTTTGCGCTCTCCTCCTCTCCGCACTCACAACGCCTTGATGAACGGCTGTCCGCCACGCTGCCCTGTCTTCCGCCAGAGTCTCCCAAGAGCCTGGGTCAATCCCTGAGCTTCTAAGGTCCCTTTTGCATGCGTCTACAAAGCGTAGCTGTGGGCGTCCTGGAGTTCGCTTCCGATTTGCCAGTTCGCCGTAGAGAACGTCTTTAGGTATGCGTCCATCCTCCATTCGACGCACATGGCCAAGCCAGCGTAGTCGGCGTTGGCTTAGAAGGGCAAAGATGGTCTGTAGGCCCGCACGACGGAGGACCTCTGTGTTGGTCACCTTGTCTTGCCATTGGATGCCAAGGATGCGTCGCAAGCAGCGGAGATGGAAAATGTTGAGCCTCTTTTCTTGGCTGGCGTATGTGGTCCAGGCTTCACTTGAGTAGAGTAGTGTGCTCAACACACATGCTCTGTACACCTGCATTTTGGTGTTCGCAGTGAGACTGCTGTTGGACCAGACCCGCTTGTTCAGTTTAGCCATAACAGATGAGGCCTTTGCAATTTTGGCGCTGATTTCAGCGTCCAGAGAGAGGTTGTCACTTATGGTGGACCCCAAGTACTGAACTTGGTGGACAGTATTGAGGTCGTAGTCTCCAATGTGTAGAGATGGTGGTTCTTCACAGCCTTGGCCTAAGATCTCAGTTTTCTTCAAGCTGATTGTGAGACCAAACTCTCTGCAAGCGTGGGCGAAGCGATCAACGAGCCTCTGGAGATCTTGTTCACTGTGGGAAGCCAGCGCAGCATCATCTGCGAAGAGAGCTTCTCTGATTGTCTTCTTTTCCACCTTGGTTTTGGAACGAAGCCTGGCAATGTTGAAGAGCTTTCCATCGGTCCTTGTATGAAGATACACCCCTTCTTCAGATCTGCAGAAGGCATAGGTCAGCAATATCGAGAAGAAGATCCGGAACTATGAAAGGAAAAACACGAGCTATCATCATTAATCAGACCAACATTGCTACCATCTCAAAAGTAACACTGCGCAGACTTCTACAGCGTGGAACGGAAAATGTTTGGGTTTATCCTGAAACAGAGATCAAGGAAAATTGAAGAAATGGAAAAGATAATTGGTGAAGGGTGAAGGTCATGGGGCAGTTGTTGATTACAGCAGGAAGAGCGTTGTCAGACATTTTACTCTGTACATCAGCAGGGCTTCATTGTGTTCTGGTTGTGGTGGAAAAGGAAGGCTGTCGGCTGGTTTATAATTATTTATAGTTACTGTACCAGATTTTTAAAGAAAACGTTTTACGGCACGTGTGTGTAATCGTCTTACAACACTTTGTGTGTTTGCGTGAGCTGTCTCCCAGAGCAAAGAGGTATCGTCTGTGACTGACTTGATGTACGCCTAAACGAACATGTAGATTGGAGACAAACTTGATTGTTTTGTTTTGTTTTGTTTTGTTTTGTTTCGTTTCGTTCGTTTCGTTTTTGTTTTGTTTTGTTTTATTTTGTGTTGTTGTGTTGTGTTGTGTTGTGTTGTGTTGTGTTGTGTTGTGTTGTGTTGTGTTGTGTGTGTGTTGTGTTGTGTTGTGTTGTGTTGTGTTGTTTCGTTTCGTTTCGTTTCGTTTCGTTTCGTTTCGTTTCGTTTCGTTTCGTTTATTTTGTTTTGTTTTTGTTTTGTTTGTTTGTTTGTTTTGTTTTATTTTGTGTTGTGTTTGTGTTGTGTTGTGTTGTGTTGTTTTGTTTTGTTTCGTTTCGTTTGTTTTGTTTTGTTTTGTTTCGTTTTGTTTGTTTCAATTTGTTTTGTTTGTTTTGTTTTGTTTGTTTGTTTTTCTTTGTTTTGTTTTGTTTTGCTTGCTTGTTTTTCTTTTTTATGAATAATAATTTTGCTTTCAGTGTCATGATGCGTGTCTCTGAAGGACAACGCCATGACGATCAACAAGGGGGATAACCCTGCTGGTTGTGCACAGGTCTCCACACGACAGGTCCTGGTCTGTTAGAACGTCTGAGATGATTCTCCCCTCACTCGCTAGATCTCAGTGGTGATCTGGGCGAGTCTCCAGACCAGCCTATAAGCTATCCTTGTGCGCACAGGTACAAACGCACTGAACAGATCCCATGACAACACAAGAGTTGCCTTGGCTCTAAAAATCCTGTAGAAAGTTACTACAGTAAAAGGCGATTGTGTAGGGACATAGCTGTTTTATAAGGTGCACCGTTTTTGACAAAACTGCACGTCTACAGTACAAGTGCTTTGTTGAAAGAGGCACCAGTCTTTGTCTATGTAAAAGGTGACACCACCAGTCTTTGTCCATGTAAAAGGTGACACTTGTCTTTGTCTATGTTAAAGGTGACACCACCAGTCTTTGTCCATGTAAAAGGTGACACTTGTCTTTGTCTATGTTAAAGGTGACACCACCAGTCTTTGTCCATGTAAAAGGTGACACTTGTCTTTGTCTATGTAAAAGGTGACACCACCAGTCTTTGTCCATGTAAAAGGTGACACTAGTCTTTGTCTATGTTAAAGGTGACACCACCAGTCTTTGTCCATGTAAAAGGTGACACCACCAGTCTTTGTCCATGTAAAAGGTGACACACAGTCTTTGTCCATGTAAAAGGTGACACCACCAGTCTTTGTCCATGTAAAAGGTGACACCACAGTCTTTGTCCATGTAAAAGGTGACACAGTCTTTGTCAGTAAGGTGACACAGTTTTGTCCATGTAAAAGGTGACACCAGTCTTTGTCCATGTAAAGGTGACATCAGTCTTTGTCCATGTAAAAGGTGACACCAGTCTTTGTCCATGTAAAAGGTGACATCAGTCTTTGTCCATGTAAAAGGTGACACCAGTATTTGTCCATGTAAAATGTGACACACCAGTCTTTGTCCATGTTAAAGGTGGCACATCCAGTCTTTGTCCATGTAAAAGGTGACACCAGTCTTTGTCCATGTAAAAGGTGACACCAGTCTTTGTCCATGTAAAAGGTGACACCAGTCTTTGTCCATGTAAAATGTGACACCAGATCTTTGTCCATGTGAAAAGGTGACACCAGTCTTTGTCCATGTAAAAGGTGACACCAGTCTTTGTCCATGTAAAAGGTGACACCAGTCTTTGTCCATGTAAAAGGTGACACCAGTCTTTGTCCATGTAAAAGTGACCACCAGCTTTGTCCATGAAAGGTGACCACCAGCTTTGTCTGTAAGTGCACAGCTTGTTATGAAAAGGTGACACCACCAGTCTTTGTCCATGTAAAAGGTGACACCACCAGTCTTTGTCCATGTGAAAGGTGGCACCAGCTTTGTCTATGTAAAATGTGACACCACCAGTCTTTGTCCATGTAAAAGGTGACATCAGTCTTTGTCCATGTAAAGATGACACACAGTCTTTGTCTATGTAAAAGGTGACACCAGTCTTTGTCCAAGTAAAAGGTGACATCAGTCTTTGTCCATGTAAAAGGTGACATCAGTCTTGTCCATGTAAAAGGTGACACCACCAGTCTTTGTCCATGTAAAAGGTGGCACCAGTCTTTGTGTATTTAAAGGTGACACTTGTCTTTGTCCATGTAAAATGTGACACCAGTCTTTGTCCATGTAAAAGGTGACACCAGTCTTTGTCCATGTAAAAGGTGACACCAGTCTTTGTTCATGTAAAAGGTGACACCAGTCTTTGTCTATGTGTTTTACCAGTTTGGAGTTTGTTTGGTGTTTGTTTGGAGTTTGTTTGGTGTTTGTTTCGTTGTTTGTTTGGTGTTTTTTTGGTGTTTGTTTGTTGTTTGTTTGGTGGTTTTTTTGGTGTTTGTTTGGTGTTTGTTTTGGTGTTTGTTTGGTGTTTGTTTGGTGTTTGTTTGGTGTTTGTTTGGTGTTTGTTTGTTGTTTGTTTGGTGGTTTTTTTGGTGTTTGTTTGGTGTTTGTTTGGTGTTTGTTTGGTGTTTATTTGGTGTTTGTTTGGAGTTTGTTTGGTGTTGTTTGTTTGGTGTTTGTTTGGTGTTTGTTTGGTGTTTTGGTGTTTTGGTGTTTGTTTGGTGTTTGTTTGGTGTTTTGTTTGGGTTTTGTTTGGTGTTTGTGTGGTGTTTGTTTTGGTGTTTGTTTGGTGTTTGTTTGGTGTTTGGTGTTTGGTGTTTGTGTGGTGTTTGTTTGGGTTGTTTGGTGTTTGTTTGGGTGTTTGTTTGGTGTTTGTTTGGGTTTGTTTGGTTTTGTTTGGTGTTTGTGTTTGGTGTTTGTTTGGTGTTTGTTTGGTGTTTGTTTGGTGTTTGTTTGGTGTTTGTTTGGTGTTTGTTTGGTGTTGTGTTGTGTTTGTTTGGGTTTGTTTGGTGTTTGTTTGGTGTTTGTTTGGTGTTTGTTTGTGTTTGGTGTTTGGTGTTGTTTGGTTGTTTGGTGTTGTTTGGTGTTGTGTGTCTTGTTGCCTAGTTTGTTTTGAGTTTGTTTGAATGTTTGTTTGGTGTTTGTTTGGAGGTTGTTCAAGGGAGAATTTATGATCTTGGTGATTCACATAATGTGGCAACTAAGTTGCAGCATTACGCAGTCTTTATGTTGTTTGACTGGAAGGTTGAAATGTTGGAAAGTTGGGTAGGTGATTATGAAACTTAGCTGACACCCATTGATTGGCTTAAGATGGCTGAAAGAATGCCATGCTTTTTTTGTGGCTGGATTGACAACTGTTAATTGGTAGTTATTAAATAACATGTTGCTGGTTCTTGTTCTTCTCTGGCTGAGTGCATGTATGTTTTGTGGTTATTGGATATGTTTTGCTTTGGTGTAAGCAGTACACACGTACAGGACAAAGACTGTTTTTACAAGGTGTTACCAGTCTTTACCCATGTGCTTTCCACAAGAAGGGCAATCGCAATATCTGGCAGTAAAAAAACGTTTCTGTTAAAAATCAGTCACGTCCAATCCAATTCACTGCAAACGCCAAAAAGCCTACACACGTTTTTTCACTCTAACTAAAATACAGTTCATATATATTCAAGCAGCATATATATATATACGAGTTTGGATTGTAAATGTTGCCCGCAAACGGCCACCTCCATGGAAATGACATGGGAGATTAGCCAACCTAAACAGTGACTGGAAGTTGCTGGTCTCCCTTTAATTGTCTAGTACGGCTGAAAGAGTGTTTTAAGATGTTTGGCTAAATTGTGACTCTTCAGGAAATAATCTTTTCGCTTCTCCTAAACGGAACGTTGGCGGAAGTAATTAAATAGTTGTCTCTCTTATTGATTGATGATGATATTTTATATGTACCAATGAACAGAGTGGGCATACAATGCATTATCAAAAATATATTAAATACAATATAACCTATAGACCAACAAATAAAACACGTGCATGCAAAACCATTGTGTATATATATCATTTTAAACACTTATTCAGGTGAACAAAAATGATGATAAGCAGTAGAGGTTCATGTTTCCTTTCAACTCTTCGTCCCTAAGACTAGTACATCTAACTAATCACGTAGTGTGTTTACTGACACCACCATACTGCACATACAATATGACGTCATCCCTAAGACTAGTACATCTAACTAATCAAGTACAGTGTTTACTGACATCACCATACTGCACATACAACATGACGTCATCCCTAAGACTAGTACATCTAACTAATCACGTAGAGTGTTTACTGACACCACCATACTGCACATACAACATGACGTCATCCCTAAGACTAGTACATCTAACTAATCACGTAGAGTGTTTACTGACACCACCATACTGCACATACAATATGACGTCATCCCTAAGACTAGTACATCTAACTAATCAAGTACAGTGTTTACTGACACCACCATACTGCACATACAACATGACGTCATCCCTAAGACTAGTACATCTAACTAATCAAGTACAGTGTTTACTGACATCACCATACTGCACATACAACATGACGTCATCCCTAAGACTAGTGCACCTAGCTAACCACGTAGAGTGTTTACTGACATCACCATACTGCACAGACAACATGACGTCATCCCTAAGACTAGTGCACCTAACTAATCATGTAGAGTGTTTACTGACACCATCATACTGCACAGACAACATGACGTCATCCCTAAGACTAGTACACCTAACTAACCACGCAGAGTGTTTACTGACATCACCATACTGCACATACAACATGACGTCATCTCTAAGATTAGTACATCTAACTAATCAAGTAGATTGTTTACTGACATCATCATACTGCACATAGAACATGACGTCAGCCTTGAGACTAGTACACCTAACTAACCATGGAGAGTGTTTACTGACATCACCATACTGCACATACAACATGACGTCATCCCTAAGACTAGTACATCTAACTAATCAAGTAGAGTGTTTACTGACATCACCATACTGCACATACAACATGACGTCATTCTAAGACTAGTGCACCTAACTAACCATGCAGAGTGTTTACTGACACCACCATACTGCACAGACAATATGACGTCATCCCTAAGACTAGTACACCTAACTAACCATGCAGAGTGTTTACTGACATCACCATACTGCACATACAATATGACGTCATCCCTAAGACTAGTACACCTAACTAACATGCAGAGTGTTTACTGACATCACCATACTGCACATACAATATGACGTCATCCCTAAGACTAGTACACCTAACTAACCATGCAGAGTGTTTACTGACACCACCATACTGCACATACAACATGACGTCATCCTTAAGACTAGTACATCTAACTAATCACGTAGAGTGTTTACTGACACCACCATACTGCACAGACAATATGACGTCATCCCTAGACTAGTACATCTAACTCATCACGTAGAGTGTTTACTGACACCACCATACTGCACAGACAACATGACGTCATCCCTAGACTAGTACATCTAACTCATCACGTAGAGTGTTTACTGACATCACCATACTGCACATGCAACATGACGTCATCCCTAAGACTAGTACATCTAACTAATCAAGTAGAGTGTTTACTGACACCACCATACTGCACATACAACATGACGTCATCCCTAAGACTACCACATCTAACTAATCAAGTACAGTGTTTACTGACATCACCATACTGCACATACAACATGACGTCATCCCTAAGACTAGTACATCCAACTAATCAAGTAGAGTGTTTACTGACACCACCATACTGCACATACAACATGACGTCATCCCTAAGACTACCACATCTAACTAATCATGCAGAGTGTTTACTGACATCACCATACTGCACATACAACGTGACGTCATCCCTAAGACTAGTACATCTAACTAATCAAGTACAGTGTTTACTGACATCACCATACTGCACATACAACATGACGTCATCATCATTAGTCTGCTGTTTCCCTTTATTTTGATTGAGGGGGGGGGGTTGAGGGGGGGTTGGTTGGTTGGTTTGGTGTGGGTTTTTTGTTTGTTTGTTTGTTTGTTTGTTTGTTTGTTCGTTCGTTCGTTCGTTTGTTTGTTTGTTCGTTCGTTCGTTCGTTCGTTCGTTCGTTCGTTGTTTGTTTGTTTGTTTGTTTGTTTGTTTGTTTGTTTGTTTGTTTGTTTGTTTGTTTGTTTGTTTGTCATCTAGGTTTCCACACAAGACTGTCTCACACAGGAGACAGAGCCAAACACATGGACAACACACCTCCCAGGAAAGCCAGCCATCGAGACTGATGCCAGACGACAATTCTAGGAGACAATGGCTCTGGTAATGATCGAGTCATTTCATACATTTTATTCTGGTCATAATGAATTAATTCATAGCATCACCATCAACATCAAGATCATTATCATGACAACAGCAACAATAATAATAATGATAGTAATAACAATAATAAGAAACAATACTACTACTTACTATACTACTACTATTAATATGATGACGATGATGATGATGATGATGATGATGATGATGATGATGATGATGATGATGATGATGATGGTGATGATGGTGATGGTGGTGATGGTGATGATGTTGATGATGATGATGATGTGGTGATGATGATGATGATGATGATGATGAATATAATAATAAGAATGATATATGATAATAATAATAATAACAAATAACAATTATAATGTTGTCTATTTGATACGTTAGATGTACTGAGCAGCAGGATACTTTTTGATGTTTGTGAACGTTTTCTTCATAACAGCTTTGGTCTTATGGTATTAAAGACGTCAGCAAAATCAACAAGTACATTTCCAGTAAAACTGTTATCATCTGTCTGTAGGAGCCATTTATCCACCGTCTTCATTTGCACTCTTTGACATGTTGAAGTATAATTTTCCTTGAAACCTTACTAATTGGGATGGATCAAGTCATGTCTATTATAAAAGGCAACAGATTTTCGTGTGTGTGATTTTCTGGTGTTGTTAATGGTGTAGAGAACTTCGCCTTGTGTGGTGTTGTGAGTGTAAGCTTGTCTGTCAGTGAGTCTTCAGCATGGTTGTCAGTCTGTCTACCTGGAAGTCTGTAACACAGGTGTGTCTGTAGTCTTCAGCATGGTTGTCAGTCTGTCTACCTGTCTACCTGGAAGTCTGTAACACAGGTGTGTCTGTAGTCTTCAGCATGGTTGTCAGTCTGTCTACCTGTCTACCTGGAAGTCTGTAACACAGGTGTCTGTAGTCTTCAGCATGGTTGTCAGTCTGTCTACCTGTCTACCTGGAAGTCTGTAACACAGGTGTCTGCAGTCTTCAGCATGGCTGTCAGTCTGTCTACCTGTCTACCTGGAAGTCTGTAACACTGGTGTGGCTGTAGTCTTCTGCATGGCTGTCAGTCTGTCTACCTGTCTACCTGGAAGTCTGTAACACTGGTGTGGCTGTAGTCTTCTGCATGGTTGTCAGTCTGTCTACCTGTCTACCTGGAAGTCTGTAACACAGGTGTCTGTAGTCTTCAGCATGGTTGTCAGTCTGTCTACCTGTCTACCTGGAAGTCTGTAACACAGGTGTCTGCAGTCTTCAGCATGGCTGTCAGTCTGTCTACCTGTCTACCTGGAAGTCTGTAACACAGGTGTGCCTGTAGTCTTCAGCATGGCTGTCAGTCTGTCTACCTGTCTACCTGGAAGTCTGTAACACAGGTGTGCCTGTAGTCTTCAGCATGGCTGTCAGTCTGTCTACCTGTCTACCTGTCTACCTGGAAGTCTGTAACACAGGTGTGTCTGTTCAGCATGGCTGTCAGTCTGTCTACCTGTCTACCTGGAAGTCTGTAACACAGGTGTGTCTGTAGTCTTCTTGTTGACCACCAAGTTCAGTGCCAGTGCTGGACTCCAGGTGACGACCTTCCACACGTTAGTGTATGGCTGTTACTGGTTCATTCGTGTAGTCATCAGTCACTGGATAAAGTTCAGTATAAAACTTTATTGTTGAGATCTTATTGTCACGTCACGGGAGCGTTGGCACTGCGTACACGAACGTTTCCACAAAGGCACGAAAATAAAAGTGACATCACTGTGACATCAGAAAAGTGTATCCAAATGACGTCACAGCATCGTGATTACTGTGCACGTCTGTCCCTAAAACGGATGATAATGAATGTGACGTCATTGGAGTGTGAGCACTTAGTACACGAGTGTCCGTCAAACGGGTGATAATGACCGTGACGTCAGAGTGACATGAGAAAACATTATGACGTCATAGCATCATAAGCGTTGTGGTCACGGTTGTCCCCCAAACGGCGGATGTAGGTGAGGAAGTGAGGTTGGTCTGTCTCCGGAATGGAGGTTAGGGAGGTCAGGGATGTGGTCCTCTTTACCTCGTACTTCCCGTCACAAGACATCAGTTGACCCACATCTGGCCTTGACTCCATCTCCTGCAGTCTGTCGTCTGCC
>JAPXFY010000018.1:1166913-1169413 GCA_030674185.1 Monoplex corrugatus
CCAGTGGACCTATCAAACAGTAAGCTGACACCACCAGAATGATGGGAACATTAAGATGGGCAGCCAACAGGCCAGTGGGCCTATCAAACAGTAAGCTGACACCACCAGAATGATGAAACATTAAGATGGGCAGCCAACAGGCTGTGTGTTTATCAAACAGCAAGCTGACACCACCAGAATGATGGAAACATTAAGATGGGCAGCCAACAGCCAGTGGATCTATCAAGTAAGCTGACACCACCAGAATGATGGAAACATTAAGATGGGCAGCCAACAGGCCAGTGGATCTATCAAACACTACACTGACACCACCAGAATGATGGAAACATTAGGATGGGCAGCCAACAGGCCAGTGGACCTATCAAACAGTAAGCTGACACCACAAGAATGATGGAAACATTAAGATGGGCAGCCAACTGACCAGTGGACCTATCAAACAGTAAGCTGACACCACCAGAATGATGGAAACATTAAGATGGGCAGCCAACAGCCAGTGGATCTATCAAGTAAGCTGACACCACCAGAATGATGGAAACATTAAGATGGGCAGCCAACAGGCCAGTGGATCTATCAAACACTACACTGACACCACCAGAATGATGGAAACATTAGGATGGGCAGCCAACAGGCCAGTGGACCTATCAAACAGTAAGCTGACACCACAAGAATGATGGAAACATTAAGATGGGCAGCCAACTGACCAGTGGACCTATCAAACAGTAAGCTGACACCACCAGAATGATGGAAACATTAAGATGGCAGCCAACAGGCCATTGGACCTATCAAACAGTAAGCTGACATCACCAGAATGATGGAAGCATTAAGATGGGCAGCCAACAGGCCAGTGGACTATCAAACAGTAAGCTGACACCACCAGAATGATGGAAACATTAAGATGGGCAGCCAATAGGCCAGTGAATCTATCAAACAGTAAGCTGACACCACAAGAATGATGGCAACATTAAGATGAGCAGCAACAGGCCAGTGTATCTATCAAACAGTAAGCTGACACCAGCAGAATGATGGAAACATTAAGATGGGTAGCCAACTGGCCAGTGGACCTATCAAACAGTAAGCTGACACCACCACAATGATGGGAACATTAAGATGGGCAGCCAACAGGCCAGTGGATCTATCAAACAGTAAGCTGACACCACCAGAATGATGGGAACATTAAGATCGGCAGCCAACAGGCCAGTGGACCTATCAAACAGTAAGCTGACACCACCAGAATGATAGAAACATTAAGATGGGCAGTCAACAGGCTAGTGGGTCTATCAAACAGTAAGCTGACACCACCAGAATGATGGAAACATTAAGATGGGCAGCCAACAGCCAGTGGATCTATCAAGTAAGCTGACACCACCAGAATGATGGAAACATTAAGATGGATAGCCAACTGGCCAGTGGACCTATCAAACAGTAAGCTGATACCACCACAATGATGGGAACATTAAGATGGGCAGCCAACAGGCCAGTGGACCTATCAAACAGTAAGCTGACACCACCAGAATGATGGGAACATTAAGATCGGCAGCCAACAGGCCAGTGGACCTATCAAACAGTAAGCTGACACCACCAGAATGATAGAAACATTAAGATGGGCAGCCAACAGGCCAGTGGGTCTATCAAACAGTAAGCTGACACCACCAGAATGATGGAAACATTAAGATGGGCAGCCAACAGCCAGTGGATCTATCAAGTAAGCTGACACCACCAGAATGATGGAAACATTAAGATGGGCAGCCAACAGGCCAGTGGATCTATCAAACAGTAAACTGACACTACCACAATGATGGAAACATTAAAATGAGCAGCCAACAGGCCAGTGGATCTATCAAACAGTAAGCTGACACCAGCAGAATGATGGAAATATTAAGATGGGCAGGCAACAGGCCAGTGGATCTATCAAACAGTAAGCTGACACCACAAGAATGATGGCAACATTAAGATGAGCAGCCAACAGGCCAGTGGATCTATCAAACAGTAAGTGACACCAGCAGAATGATGGAAACATTAAGATGGGCAGCCAACAGGCCAGTGGACCTATCAAACAGTAAGCTGACGCCACCAGAATGATGGAAACATTAAGATGGGCATTCAACAGGAGAGTGGATCTATCAAACAGTAAGCTGACACCACCAGAATCATGGGAACATTAAGATGGGCAGCCAACAGGCCAGTGAATCTACAAAACAATAAGCTGACACCACCAGAATGATGGAAACATTAAGATGGGCAGTCAACAGGCCAGTGGATCTATCAAACAGTAAGCTGACACCACCAGAATGATGGAAACATTAAGATGGGCAGTCAACAGGCCAGTGAACCTATCAAACACTAAACTGACACCACCAGAATGATGGAAACATTAAGATGGGCAGCCAACAGGCCAGTGGATCTATCAAACACTACACTGACACCAGCAGAATGATGGAAACATTAAGATGGGCAGCCAACAGGCCAGTGGATCTATCAAACACTACACTGACACCAGCAG
>JAPXFY010000018.1:1174413-1186913 GCA_030674185.1 Monoplex corrugatus
CAGCCTACAGCATGACAGTTGGTTTGTTCACGGCCCATCTTAATGTTTTAATCATTCTGGTGATGTCAGCATTTCATATGTCCCATCCCCGTCCACTTTTCAAGCTTTCCCAGCGCATAGGGGTTTGCGTATGCTCAAGGAGTCTGCTTCATAGCTGTTGGCAGATTTGAGTGGACAGCATTTGGAATCATCCGATGGAAAGAATCTGTTTTGAGGACAGAACATTGTGTCACACCCAGTGACATTAATACATCACGTGTTGTCTGTACAACTGTACATGTACACAAGGTGTGTACACCACTAGTGATATCAATACATCACGTGTTATCTGTACAACTGTACGCAAGGTATGTACACCATTAGTGATATCAATACATCACGTGTTATCTGTACAACTGTACATGTACACAAGGCATGTACACCACTAGTGATATCAATACATCACGTGTTACCTGTACAACTGTACACAAGGTATGTACACCACCAGTGATATCAATACATCACGTGTTATCTGTACAACTGTACATGTACACAAGGCATGTACACCACTAGTGATATCAATACATCACGTGTTACCTGTACAACTGTACACAAGGTATGTACACCACTAGTGATATCAATACATCACGTGTTAT
Organism: Monoplex corrugatus; assembly: GCA_030674185.1. Classification (NCBI taxonomy): domain Eukaryota; kingdom Metazoa; phylum Mollusca; class Gastropoda; order Littorinimorpha; family Ranellidae; genus Monoplex; species Monoplex corrugatus. The sequence continues at coordinate 1,175,049 of JAPXFY010000018.1, forward strand.
CTGTACAACTGTACATGTACACAAGGCATGTACACCACTAGTGATATCAATACATCACGTGTTATCTGTACAACTGTACATGTACACAAGGTATGTACACCACCAGTGATATCAATACATCACGTGTTATCTGTACAACTGTACACAAGGTATGTACACCACCAGTGATATCAATACATCACGTGTTATCTGTACAACTGTACATGTACACAAGGTATGTACACCACTAGTGATATCAATACATCACGTGTTATCTGTACAACTGTACATGTACACAAGGTATGTACACCACCAGTGATATCAATACATCACGTGTTATCTGTACAACTGTACACAAGGTATGTACACCACCAGTGATATCAATACATCACGTGTTATCTGTACAACTGTACACAAGGTATGTACACCACCAGTGATATCAATACATCACGTGTTATCTGTACAACTGTACACAAGGTATGTACACCACCAGTGATATCAATACATCACGTGTTGTCTGTACAACTGTACACAAGGTATGTACACCACCAGTGATATCAATACATCACGTGTTATCTGTACAACTGTACACAAGGTATGTACACCACCAGTGATATCAATACATCACGTGTTATCTGTACAACTGTAACAAGGTATGTACACCACCAGTGATATCAATACATCACGTGTTGTCTGTACAACTGTACACAAAGTATGTACACCACCAGTGATATCAATACATCACGTGTTGTCTGTACAACTGTACACAAGGTATGTACACCACCAGTGATATCAATACATCACGTGTTGTCTGTACAACTGTACATGTACACAAGGTATGTACACCACCAGTGATATCAATACATCACGTGTTGTCTGTACAACTGTACATGTACACAAGGTATGTACACCACCAGTGATATCAATACATCACGTGTTATCTGTACAACTGTACATTTACACAAGGTATGTACACCACCAGTGATATCAATACATCACGTGTTGTCTGTACAACTGTACATGTACACAAGGTATGTACACCACCAGTGATATCAATACATCACGTGTTATCTGTACAACTGTACATGTACACAAGGTATGTACACCACCAGTGATATCAATACATCACGTGTTATCTGTACAACTGTACACAAGGTATGTACACCACCAGTGATATCAATACATCACGTGTTGTCTGTACAACTGTACATGTACACAAGGTATGTACACCACCAGTGATATCAATACATCACGTGTTATCTGTACAACTGTACACAAGGTATGTACACCACCAGTGATATCAATACATCACGTGTTGTCTGTACAACTGTACATGTACACAAGGTATGTACACCACCAGTGATATCAATACATCACGTGTTATCTGTACAACTGTACACAAGGTATGTACACCACCAGTGATATCAATACATCACGTGTTATCTGTACAACTGTACATGTACACAAGGTATGTACACCACTAGTGATATCAATACATCACGTGTTATCTGTACAACTGTACACAAGGTATGTACACCACCAGTGATATCAATACATCACGTGTTGTCTGTACAACTGTACACAAAGTATGTACACCACCAGTGATATCAATACATCACGTGTTATCTGTACAACTGTACATGTACACAAGGTATGTACACCACTAGTGATATCAATACATTACGTGTTATGTGTACAACTGTACATGTACACAAGGTATGTACACCACTAGTGATATCAATACATCACGTGTTATCTGTACAACTGTACATGTACACAAGGTATGTACACCACCAGTGATATCAATACATCACGTGTTATCTGTACAACTGTACATGTACACAAGGTATTACACCACCAGTGATATCAATACATCACGTGTTGTCTGTACAACTGTACATGTACACAAGGTATGTACACCACCAGTGATATCAATACATCACGTGTTGTCTGTACAACTGTACATGTACACAAGGTATGTACACCACTAGTGATATCAATACATCACGTGTTATCTGTACAACTGTACACAAAGTATGTACACCACCAGTGATATCAATACATCACGTGTTATCTGTACAATTGTACACAAGGTATGTACACCACCAGTGATATCAATACATCACGTGTTATCTGTACAACTGTACATGTACACAAGGTATGTACACCACCAGTGATATCAATACATCACGTGTTATCTGTACAACTGTACACAAGGTATGTACACCACCAGTGATATCAATACATCACGTGTTATCTGTACAACTGTACACAAGGTATGTACACCACCAGTGATATCAATACATAACGTGTTATCTGTACAACTGTACACAAGGTATGTACACCACTAGTGATATCAATACATCACGTGTTATCTGTACAACTGTACACAAATACATCACGTGTTATCTGTACAACTGTACATGTACACAAGGCATGTACACCACTAGTGATATCAATACATCACGTGTTATCTGTACAACTGTACATGTACACAAGGCATGTACACCACTAGTGATATCAATACATCACGTGTTATCTGTACAACTGTACATGTACACAAGGCATGTACACCACTAGTGATAATACATCACGTGTTATCTGTACAACTGTACACAAAGTATGTACACAACTAGTGATATCAATATAATGATATCTGTACAATTGTACACAAGGTATGTACACCACTAGTGATACAATACATAACGTGTTATGTAACTCACAGTACTGAAGGCACATACACCACTAGTGATACCAGTACATAACGTGTTATGTAACTCACAGTACTGAAGGCACAAACACCACTAGTGATACCAGTACATAACGTGTTATGTAACTCACAGTACTGAAGGCACGTACACCACTAGTGATACAATACATAACGTGTTATGTAACTCACAGTACTGAAGGCACAAACACCACTAGTGATACCAGTACATAACGTGTTATGTAACTCACAGTACTGAAGGCACAAACACCACTAGTGATACAATACATAACGTGTTATGTAACTCACAGTACTGAAGGCACGTACACCACTAGTGATACAATACATAACGTGTTATGTAACTCACAGTACTGAAGGCACGTACACCACTAGTGATACAATACATAACGTGTTATGTAACTCACAGTACTGAAGGCACTTACACCACTAGTGATACAATACATAGCGTGTTATCTACCTCACAGTACTGAAGGCACGTACACCACTAGTAATACAATACATAACGTGTTATGTAACTCACAGTACTGAAGGCACAAACACCACTAGTGATACAATACATAACGTGTTATGTAACTCACAGTACTGAAGGCACATACACCACTAGTGATACAATACATAACGTGTTATGTAACTCACAGTACTGAAGGCACAAACACCACTAGTGATACAATACATAACGTGTTATGTAACTCACAGTACTGAAGGCACAAACACCACTAGTGATACAATACATAACGTGTTATCTACCTCACAGTACTGAAGGCACAAACACCACTAGTGATACAATACATAACGTGTTATCTACCTCACAGTACTGAAGGCACAAACACCACTAGTGTTGTCACCACTGCCACAGGGCACATGACGTGTGAAGGCAGGACGACAATGCAGTCAGTCGACTGTGGGCACAGTGTGCTGGTCTATGATCAACGTGAACTACTGCACTCTTGGCCTGATTGATTTTTAATTCACTCTCCTCTCAAAGAAGAGGGAACGGGGGGGGGGGGGGGGGCGATGACGTGGGTGGGGATGCAGATTAACGATCCATGGCGTTACCTGATTACCAGTTGGTGTGTCTACATGATTACTTCTTAGTTGTTCAGTTGGTCAGTAGGACTCATTGATTGTGTGATATGTAAAGTGATAGAACACAAGGTCATTCTGAGATGAAATGTGATATACAAGGACCGTGTCACGTGTGATATGATATACAAGGACTGTGTGACGTGTGATGTGATATACAAAAAGGACTGTGTGACGTGTGATGTGATATACAAGGACTGTGTGACGTGTGATGTGATATACAAAAAGGACTGTGTGACGTGTGATGTGATATACAAGAACTGTGTGACGTTTGATGTGATATACAACAAAGACTGTGTGACGTGTGATGTGATATACAACAAGGACTGTGTGACGAGTGATGTGATATACAACACGGACTGTGTGAGGTGTTATGTGATATACAACAAGGACTGTGTACGTGATGTGATAAACAAGGACTGTGTGACGTGTGATTGATATAACAAGGACTGTGTGAGTGTGTGATATAAAAAGGACGTGTGACGGTGATGTGATATACAGGCTGTGTGACGTGTTGTGATAAAAAGGACGTGTGACGTGTGATGTGATATACAAGGACTGTGGACGTGTGATGTGATAAACAAGGACTGTGTGACGTGTATGGATATCAAGGACTTGTGACGTTGATGTGATATACAAAGACTGTGTGAGTGTGATGTGATATACAGGACTGGTGACGTGTGATGTGATATAAACAAGACTGTGTGAGTGTGATTGATATAACAAGACTGTGTGACGTGTGTGTGAATACACAAGGACTGTGTGACGTGTGAGTGATTAAAAAGACTGTGTGACGTGTGATGTGATATACAACAGGACGTGTGACGTGTGTGATATACAAGGACGTGTGACGTGTGTGTGATATACACAGACTGTTGACGTGTGATGTGATATACAAGGACTGTGTGACGTGGTGAGATAAAAGGACTGTGTGACGTGTATGTGATAAAAGGACTGTTGACGTTGATGTGAATACAAGGACTGTGTGACGTGTGATGTATACACAAGGACTGTGTGACGTGTGATGTGATATAACAGGAGTGTAGTGGATGGATATACAAGACGTGTGACGTGGATGTGATATACAAGGACTGTGTGACGTGTGTGTGATATAACAAAGATGTGTGCGTGTGGTGATATACACAAGGACTGTGTGACGTGTGAGTTATACACAAGGACTGTGTGACGTGTGATGGATATACAGGACTGTGACGTGTGAGTGTATAAAAGGACTGTGGACGTGTGTGTGATATACACAGGACTGTGTGACGTGTGATGTGATATACAAAGGACTGTGTGACGTGTAGTGATATACACAAGGACTGTGTGACGTGTGATGTGATATAACAAGATGTGTGACGTGATGTGATATACACAGGACTGTGTGACGTTGATGTGATATACAAGGACTGTGTGCGTGTGATGTATATACAAGGACTGTGACGTTGGTGAATCACAAGGACTGTGTGACGGTGAGTGATATACAACAAGGCTGTGTGACGTGTGATGTGAAACAAGGCTGTGTACGTGTGATGTATAACAACGCTGTGTGACTGTGGATATACAAGACTGTGTCGTTGAGTGAACAAGGACTGTGTACGTGATGTGATATACAAAGGACTGTGTGACTGTGATGTATAACAACAAGGACTTGTGACGTGTTTGATTACAAGGTGTGTGACGTGTGATGTATATAAAGGACTGTTGTGTGATGTATATCCAAGGACTGTGTGACGTGGATGATATACAAGGATGTTGACGTGTATGTGATATACACAGGACTGTGTGACTTGTGTATACAAGGACTGTGTGAGGTGTGTGATATAAACGATGTTGCGTGTAGTGATAACAGGACTGTGTGTGATGTGTATAAGAGTGTGTTGATGTGATAAAGGATGTGTGAGTGGTGATACAACAAGGATGTGTGAGTGGTGTGATATACAAGGACTTGTGAGTTGTGTGTATAATGGCTGTTGTGAGTGTGAGTGATATAAAGGACTGTTACGGTGATGTTAGGGGGGGGGGGGGGGGGGGTGAGTGTGTGTGATATACAAGGCTGTGGTGTGATGTGATAAGGACTGTGGGACTGGTTGTGATCAGGACTGTGTGCGTGGTGTGTTAAAAGGACGGTGGTGATGTGATTACAGGATGTAGTGTGTGCGTGATGTGTGATCACAAGGACTGTGTGAGGATGTGTATAAGGATTGTGACGTGGTGTTATAAACAAGGACTGTGTGCGTGTGATGTGTATCAAGGACTGTGTGAGGTGTTGATATCACGGACTGTGTGCGTGTGATGTGTTACAAAGACTGTGTGCGTGTGATTAATACACAGGACTGTGTGAGTGTGTGTATCAAGACTGTGTGACTGTGATGTGATTAAGGACTTTGTGTGTGTGTAAGGATGTGTGAGTGTGTGTATACAACGGCTGTGTGACGTGTGAGTGATTAAGGAGTGTAGTGTGTGTATATACAAGGCTGTGTACGTGATGATTAAAGGACTGTGTGAGTGTGATGTGATATACACAAGGACTTGTGCTTGTGTGTGATATACAAAGGATGTGTAGTGATGTGAATACACAAGGCTTGTGACGTGTGTGGATATACAAGGACTGTGTGACGTGTTGTGTATCCAAGGACGTGTGACGTGTATGTGATATACAAGGACGGTGTGTGATGTGATATACAACAAGGACTGTGTGAGTGTGTGAATCAAGGACTGTGAGAGTACAAGGACTGTTGTGTATGTGATTCGATTGTGGGTTTGTTATACACAGGAGGTGACTGTGTGTTTAAAGGTGTGTGAGTGTATGGGTAAGGTTGTGTGCGTGTGTGTGATTACAGGATGTGTGAGTGTGATGTGATATAAAGGATGTGTGACGTGTAGTTATAGAGTGTGAGTGTGTGTGATATAAAGGACTGTGTGACGTGTGAGTGATTAACAAGATTGTGAGTGTATGTGATATCAAGGACTGTGTGACGTGGGTGTGATATCAGGATGTGGACGTGTGATGTGTATACAAGGATGTGTGAGGTGTGATTGATATAAAAGATGGTGTTGGTGTGACGTGTGATGTGATATACAGGCTGTGTGAGTGTGTGTGTTTAAAGGATGTGTGACGTGTGTGTGAATACAACAAGGACTGTGTGACGTGTGTGGATATCAGGACTGTGTGAGTGTGTGTGATATACAAGGACTGTGTGACGTTGATGTGATATACAAGGGTTGTGATGTGATGTGATATCAACAAGGACTGTGTGACGTTGATGTGTATACAAGGATGTGTGTGTGAGTGTTCAAGACTGTTGATGTGATGTGATATACAAGGACGTGTGACGTGTGATGGGGGGGGGGGGGGGGGGGGGGGGGGGGGGGCGTTGATGTGATATACAACAAGGACTGTGTGACGTGTGATGTGATATAAAAAGGCTGTGTGACGTTGTGTGATATACAACAAGGACTGTGTACGTGTGATGTGATATCACAAGACTGTGGACGTGTGATGTGATATACAAGGACTGTGTGACGTGTGATGTGTATACAACAAGGACTGTGTGACGTGTGATTGTATACAAGGACTGTGACTGAGTGATAACAAGGACTGTGTGAGTGTGATGTGATATACAAGACTGTGTGACGTGTGTGTGATATAACAAGGACTGTGTGACTGTGTTGATATACAAGACTTGTGACTGTGTGTATACACAAGGACTGTGTGACGTGTGATGTGATATACAACAAGGACTGTGTGACGTGTGATGTGATATACAACAAGGACTGTGTGACGTGTGATGTGATATACAACAAGGACTGTGTACGTGTGATGTGATATACAACAAGGACTGTGTGACGTGTGATGTGATATACAAGGACTGTGTGACGTGTGATGTGATATACAACAAGACTGTGGACGTGTGATGTGATATACAAAGGACTGTGTGACGTGTGATGTGATAACAAGGACTGTGTGACGTGTGATGTGATATACAAGGACTGTGTGACGTGTGATGTGATATACAACAAGGACTGTGTGACGTGTGATGTGATATACAACAAGGACTGTGTGACGTGTGATGTGATATACAACAAGGACTGTGTGACTGTGATGTGATATAAACAAGACTGTGTGACGTGTGATGTGATATAACAGACTGTGTGACGTGTGGTGTGATATACAAGGACTGTGTGACGTGTGGTGTGATATACACAAGACTGTGTGACGTGTGTGTGATATACAAAGACTGTGTGACGTGTGATGTGTATACACAAGGACTGTGTACGTGTGATGTGATATACAACAAGGACTGTGTGACGTGTGATGTGATATACAAGGACTGTGTGACGTGTGATGTGATATACAAGGACTGTGTGACGTGTGATGTGATATACCACAAGGACTGTGTGACGTGTGATGTGATATACAACAAGGACTGTGTGACGTGTGATGTGATATACAAGGACTGTGTGACGTGTGATGTGATATACAACAAGGACTGTGTGACGTGTGATGTGATATACAAAGGACTGTGTGACGTTGATGTGATATACACAAGGACTGTGTGAGTGTGATGTGATATACAACAAGGACTGTGTGACGTGTGATGTGATATACAAGGACTGTGTGACGTGTGATGTATATACAAAGGACTGTGTGACTGTGATGTGATATACAAAAAGGACTGTGTGACGTGTGATGTGATATACAAGGACTGTGTGACGTGTGATGTGATATCATAAGGACTGTGTGACGTGTGATGTGATATACAAGGACTGTGTGACGTGTGATGTGATATACAAAAGGACTGTGTGACGTGTGATGTGATATACAAGGACTGTGTGACGTGTGATGTGATATACAACAAGGACTGTGTGACGTGTGATGTGATATACAACAAGGACTGTGTGACGTGTGATGTGATATACAACAAGGACTGTGTGACGTGTGATGTGCTATATACAGGACTGTGTGACGTGTGATGTGATATACAACAAGGACTGTGTGACGTTGATGTGATATACAACAAGGACTGTGTGACGTGTGATGTGATATACAACAAGGACTGTGTGACGTGTGATGTGATATACAACAAGGACTGTGTGACGTGTGATTGTGATATACAAAGGACTGTGTGACGTGTGATGTGATATACAAGGACTTGGTGTGATGTGATATACAAGGACTGTGTGACGTGTGATTGATATACAAGGACTGTGTGACGTGTGATGTGATATACAACAAGGACTGTGTGACGTGTGATGTGATATACAACAAGGACTGTGTGACGTGTGATGTGATATACAACAAGGACTGTGTGACGTGTGATGTGATATACAACAAGGACTGTGTGACGTGTGATGTGATATACAACAAGGACTGTGTGACGTGTGATGTGATATACAACAAGGACTGTGTGACGTGTGATGTGATATACAACAAGGACTGTGTGACGTGTGATGTGATATAACAAGGACGTGTGACGTGATGAGTGATATACAACAAGGACTGTGTGACGTGTGATGTGATATACACAAGGACTGTGTGACGTGTGATGTGATATACAACAAGGACTGTGTGACGTTGATGTGATATACCACAAGGACTGTGTGACGTGTGATGTGATATACACAAGGACTGTGTGACGTATGATGTGATATACAACAAGGACTGTGTGACGTGTATGTTGACATACCAAGGACTGTGTGACGTGTGATTGATATACAACAAGGACTGTGTGACGTGTGATGTGATATACAAGGACTGTGTTTACGTGTGATGTGATATACAACAAGGACTTTGTGACGTGATGTGATATACAATAGGACTGTGTGACGTGTGATGTGATATACCACAGGACTGTGTGACGTGTTGTTGATATACAAGGACTGTGTGACGTGTGATGTGATATACAAGGACTGTGTGACGTGATGTGATGTCAAGGACTGTGTGACGTGTGATGTTGATGTACAACAAGGACTGTGTGGACGTGATGTGATTACATGGACTGTGTGACGTTCAAGTGACCTCATTGTGTGTGTGCTGTTAGGCGTGACGTTTTTCCGCTTCTTCTTTGTGTCCGTTTGTTTACCCCAGGGACAGAGGTTGACAGGGTTGGTGTGTGTGTATGTGTGTGTGTGTGTGTGTGTGTGTGTGTGTGTGTGTGGTGTGTGTGTTGTGGTGTTGTGTGGGTGTGTGTGTGTGTGTGTGTGTGTGTGTGTGTGTGTGTGTGTGTGTGTGTGTGTGTGTGTGTGTGTGTGGTGGTGTGGTGTTGTGTGTGTGTGTGGTGTTGTTGTGTGTGTGGTGTTGTGTGTGTTGTGTGTGTGTGTGTGTGTGGTGTGTGTGTTGTGTGTGTGTGTGTGGTGGTGTGTGTGTTGTGTGTGTGTGGTGGTGTGTGTGTGTTGTGTGTGTGTGTGTGTGTGTGTGTGTGTGTGTGTGTGTGTGTGTGTGGGTGGGTGTGTGTGTGTGTGTGTGTGTGTGTGTGTGTGTGTGTGTGTGTTGTTGTGTGTGGTGTGTGTGTGTTGTGTGTGTGTGTGTGTGTGTGTGTGTGGGTGGGTGTGTGTGTGTGTTGTGTGTGTGTGTGTGTGTGTGTGGTTGGTGTGTGTGTGTGTGGTTGTGTGGTGTGGTGTGGTGTGTGTGGTGTGTGTGTGTGTGTGTGTGTGTGTGTGTGTGTGTGTGGTTGTGGTGTGTGTGCGGTGTATGTGTGTGTGTGTGTGTGTGGTGTGTGTGTGTGTTGTGTGTGTGTGTGTTGTGTGTGTGTATGTGTTGTGTGTGTGGTGTGTGTGTGTGTATGTGTGTATGTGTGAGTGTGTGTGTATGTGTTGTGTGTGTGTGTGGTGTGGTGTGTGTGTGTGTGTGTGTAGTTGAGTGTGTGTTAGTGGTATGTGAAGTCGTGTTGTGTGTGTGTTTTGCCTGTGTAGGTTGTAGTTGTGGATGTGAAGCAAGGTGACCTTAACCTTAAGAAGACGATGAGATGTCACCTACAGTCTCCCTACCCTGTGATGTCGACGTAATCAGTACACCTAGACACATAGGACTGTCCATCCCCCTCTTACACCTACACACTTATGACATGTCGACCCCTACATCATACACCTACACACGTATGAACATGTCACCCCTACATCATACACCTACACACATGATGACATGTCGACCCCTACATCATACACCTACACACATGATGACATGTCGACCCCTACATCATACACCTACACACATATGACATGTCACCCCTACATCATACACCTACACACATGATGACATGTCGACCCCTACATCATACACCTACATACATGATGACATGTCGACCCCTACATCATACACCTACACACTATGACATGTCGACCCCTACATCATACACCTACACACATGATGACATGTCGACCCCTACATCATACACCTACAACATGACATGTCGACCCCTACATCATACACCTACACACATGATGACATGTCGACCCCTACATCATACACCTACACACATGATGACATGTCGACCCCTACATCATACACCTACACACATGATGACATGTCGACCCCTACATCATACACCTACACACATGATGACATGTCGACCCCTACATCATACACCTACACACATGATGACATGTCGACCCCTACATCATACACCTACACACATGATGACATGTCGACCCCTACATCATACACCTACACACATGATGACATGTCGACCCCTACATCATACACCTACACACATGATGACATGTCGACCCCTACATCATTACACCTACACACATGATGACATGTCGACCCCTACATCATACACCTACACACATGATGACATGTCGACCCCTACATCATACACCTACACACATGATGACATGTCGACCCCTACATCATTACACCTACACACATGATGACATGTCGACCCCTACATCATACACCTACACACATGATGACATGTCGACCCCTACATCATACACCTACAACATGATGACATGTCGACCCCTACATCATTACACCTACACATACATGATGACATGTCGACCCCTACATCATACACCTACACACATGATGACATGTCGACCCCATACATCAAATACATTCACCTACTCAT
>JAPXFY010000018.1:1201913-1221913 GCA_030674185.1 Monoplex corrugatus
ATTATTTATGTATTATATTTATGATATATTATCATTATTTATTAATTATTATTCATCATCATCATCATCATTATTATTATTATTATATTATTATCATCATCATCATCATCATCATCATCATCATCATCATCATCATCATCATCATCATCATCATCATCTCATCATCATATTATTATTACTATCATTATTATTATTATTATTACTATTATTATTAGTATCATTATTATTATTGTTGTTGTTGTTATTATCTGATTACTTTTCTATAATAACACCACCACCTATTACCGTTTCAAACCTTATCTAGTATGTAAACAGACAACTGTGACAAGACAAAAGTACTCTGCAGACTGTGAGTCGGTACACATGCTCTACAACCTGAAACAGGCAGATCACAGAAACTATCGAGGAGAGGACAGACAATGATTAGTCTGCCATGTGACTGACGATGAACTTTGCTTTCTGGATAACTGTGTTACTGTTAGATACAAAACTACAAGATTGAAACTGATGACTGACGATGAACTTTGCTTTCTGGATAACTGTTAGATACAAAACTACAAGATTGAAACTGATGACTGACGATGAACTTTGCTTTCTGGATAACTGTGTTAGATACAAAACTACAAGATTGAAACTGACGACAAACGTTAACCCTTTGACTCCTAGACGCTGTCCACCAGCATCCTGCATTGTCAACCATGCTAGCAAAGCAAAAACTTAACCCTTTGATTTCCTCACTTCCTTGCAGGAAGTTGGTGGATAGGATGAGGGAGTCACAAGGTTAAGTTTTTGCAGTTGGTGGACAGGGGGCAGGAGTCAAAGGGTTAAAGACAAAATATACAGATAGATATACATGTATACAGAGATATATAATATATATACAGGGGGGGTGCAAAAGTAGGTATACAGTTATGAGAAAAGAAAACACGTACAATACTCATTGCATTTATTATACAAAACAAATGAATATTGCATATACATGTAATAACAAGCACAGCCTTAATCCCTCAGACACTCAAACTGCTTGCCGTCGGTATTCACACACTCCTCTAATCGAGAGCGGAATTAAGCATTATAATAATGATGCGATACTTACTGTATACCTACTTTTGCACCCCCCTGTATATACACCTTCTACAATCCATTGCTCTAAATCCACCATGCGCATTCCAAGTGACTTACAAAAGGAAGACTTGTAGCAGACTATGTCTATGATTGCCTTCACTTTGGGACAACTGAAAGATTCCACTTACATGTTTAGATTTCTATTGACAATGATGATGATGATAACAATGTGACATATTTCTATTGACAATGATGATGATGATAACAACGTGACATATTTCTATTGACAATGATGATGATGATAACAACGTGACATATTTCTATTGACAATGATGATGATGATAACAACGTGACATATCCCTATTGACAATGATGATGATGATAACAACGTGACATATTTCTATTGACAATGATGATGATGATAACAACGTGACATATTTCTATTGACAATGATGATGATGATAACAACGTGACATATTTCTATTGACAATGATGATGATGATAACAACGTGACATATTTCTATTGACAATGATGATGATGATAACAACGTGACATATTTCTATTGACAATGATGATGATGATAACGTGACATATTTCTTGGAATGATCAACTGTTATGTCAACATATTATGACCAGCCCGCATCTTACACACCTATCTTGTGTTCTTATGGCAAATAAATATTACTGGGTTTTGAGTTCTGAGTTCCAGATGTGCTGATCTGATAGTCAGTCTCAGGGCCAGAGTGAGTTATTTCCCTTCACCTACAAACTGACAGAATTACACTCGCAGCACACTACACATGGTAATGATGTCACAGCCAAACTCTCACTACACATGGTAATGATGTCACAGCCAAACTCTCACTACACATGGTAATGATGTCACAGCCAAACTCTCACTACACATGGTAATGATGTCACAGCCAAACTCTCACTACACATGATAATGATGTCACAGCCAAACTCTCACTACACATGGTAATGATGTCACAGCCAAACTCTCACTACACATGGTAATGATGTCACAGCCAAACTCTCACTACACATGGTAATGATGTCACAGCCAAACTCTCACTACACATGATAATGATGTCACAGCCAAACTCTCACTACACATGGTAATGATGTCACAGCCAAACTCTCACTACACATGGTAATGATGTCACAGCCAAACTCTCACTACACATGATAATGATGTCACAGCCAAACTCACACTACACATGGTAATGATGTCACAGCCAAACTCTCACTACACATGGTAATGATGTCACAGCCAAACTCTCACTACACATGATAATGATGTCACAGCCAAACTCACACTACACATGGTAATGATATCACAGCCAAACTCTCAATACACATGATAATGATGTCACAGCCAAACTCTGTCTCTACTTTCAGTGTCAGTGAAATCACACTGTAGGCAAGCAGACGGCAACACTTGTGGCATCATGGTTCCTACGCATGCCCACACGACTATCTGCCTACAAATTGTTACTTTGTTACAAATAAGTGTAGTCCACTTATTAAATTATTTATTCTTGAGACTCTCACAAAATGTTACATTTCAATTTGTTACAAAGTATAAATTATAATCCACTCGTTATTAAACGAAAATATTTATTTTTGAGACGCTCACAAAATGTTACATTTCCACAGATTTTAGTGACAGCAGATGTGAACAGCTGATCAACATCACTGTCCTGAGTGTTGGAAACCAAACATCAGTCATTCCCTGCCATGTCATACCACTACCATGTCATACCACTGCCATGTCATTCCCTGCCATGTCATACCACTGCCATGTCATACCACTGCCAACACTGCCTCCACCCTAACCCAAAATAGGAGGGGAGGAGGGGGGGTAGAAATCATTATAATAAAAAAAAAAAACCCACGAAATAAACCTGTGGACTAAAAACAACCACAACAACAACAATCAAATGACAAACATAGCAAAATGATGGGCATGTCACGTGAAAATTCACTATATCAGTATATGTACCTGCCAAAGACTGCAACTTGTGGTGTAGTACGCATACTGAGAACCATGTAAAATGATGCTGTTTCCTGTTTATTTTTAATATGCTTGTATATATACTCCTAATCATAATTTAAGGGCCACTTCTTCCTTCCTCTCTAATTTTAAGTTGAAATAATTGACAATGTTTAGAATTGATTCTATGTTTTATTTCATCATTTCCACACCTGTTTTGGAAAAAAGAAATTAGCACAATGACACATTAGTGAACAGCACATGCATTTAAAGGAACATCCCCCCCTTTTCAAAAAACAGAAAGTGTCAGATTTGGCCAATCTGTTTTCAATATCGCGTGTGTCCGCCCCGAGCCTGGATGCATGCTTCACAGCGCCGATGCATCGACCCCACAAGGGTACGGAGTGTGTCCTGAGGGATGGCCGCCCACTCGATCTGCAGGATGTCGACCAGCCTGGCCAGGGTGCCCGGTGGGGGGTGGTTGTCCCTGATGCGCCTCCCGAGCACATCCCAGAGGTGTTCAATTGGGTTCAGGTCAGGTGAGCACGCTGGCCAGGCCATACGGACGACTTCATGCTGCTCCAGGAAGTCGGTCACAAGGCGTGCTCGATGCGCAGGTGCATTGTCGTCCTGGAAGATGGCGCCTTGACCAAGGTCCACAAGCGCAGGCAGTGCCACGGCCGCCAGAACCTCGTCCCGGTACCGGACCCCGTTCAGGATGCCGTCAATGGGGAGCAGGGGGGTCCGGGTACCACGGCTCATGCCACCCCACACCATCACCGACCCGCCGCCGTACCGGTTATGCTCTTGGACAGTGGCGTCAGCGAACCTCTCCCCTCGACGTCGCCACACCCGAGCCCGGCCATCGTTAAAGGTCAGGGTGAACCTGGACTCATCCGAAAACAAGACCCGGGCCCACTGTTGCCTTGTCCAGGTCACGTGCTCCCTGGCCCAGGTCATGCGGCGCACTCTGTTGACCGGTGACAGCACGGGTCGGACGGCCGGTCTCCGTGACCTCAAGTTTGCCTCATGTAGCCGTCTTCTCACCGTGCTGCAGCTGATGTTAGCACCTGTTGCGTCCCTCAGCTGACCCCTCAAGGTCACCGCAGTGGATGCCCTTTCCCTCAGGACGGAGAGGGCAAGGTAGCGGTCTTGCTGTCTTGTCGTTACTCTGGGTCGACCCGTGTGACGCCTTTCCTGGACTGCTCCAGTCTCAATGAAGCGCTCCAGCAGTCTCTGGATTGTGGAATGCGACACTTCAAGTCGTCTAGCAACTTCCCGCTGCGCTAGGCCTTCATCAAGCAGAGCGAGGGCTCTCCCCCGCTGCTCATCCGTCATCCGTCGTCTTGCAAGCATGGTTAAAACGAACCAAGAACGGGTCCTTTTTATCCTCGTCTGCGGGCAACTTTGGATGGAGTAGTGTTCAAAAAGGGCGTGCCTTGCACGTGCAAAGCGAATTTTGTCGCTACCTTGCCTGCGTCGTCAGAGAGACCCTGCTGAAGATTCGACAATTTCGTGTGGAAATTGTCTTCCTTGGGCCGCCCATTGCAAATCGGCAAATCCCCAAACACGTGCCAAAAGGAAACTGCAATGTTGTCTGAGCTCTTATCCATTCAGTTACGGCAACGAATTGGAGAAAAGAGTAAGAGAAAATAGGTTATTTCTCCTTTCAAAAATTGTCTCAAAAACGTTCCTGGCCCTTCAATAATGACGTGTAGTATATATCATTATATGTGTGACTGTGTAAAGCAAAGGGAGGGAGGTGATGACTTAATTGTTTTTTTGTGTTTTTTTAGACTATGTTTATTGTGAACAAGAAACACCAGAGAGTGCTACATGGGACCCAGGGCACCAATGCCTCACCACTCTCCCAACAATCACTTCCCAAGCTCCTGATGTCACACAATGGCCACTTCATCAAGCACAGGGGAGGTCTGTCCTTGTGCTGTATGACCCATTAAGACCCAGTCATCAGTTACCTTCTTTACAACCGAATGGCAAGGTGGAGAGAGAACAAACCCTGGGATATGGGATATCATTTTATTTTTATTCTTTTTTAACCTGCGAACTCCCGCGTCCTGTCCACCAGCATCCTGCATTGTCAACCACGCCAGCAGGAAGCTGGTGGATAGGGTGAGGGAGTCACAGGCTTATAATTCTGCAGCTGGTGGATAGGGTGAGGGAGTCAAAGGCTTATAATCCTGCAGCTGGTGGATAGGGTGAGGGAGTCACAGGCTTATAATTCTGCAGCTGATGGATAGGGTGAGGAAGTCACAGGATTATAATTCTACAGCTGGTGGATAGGGTGAGGGAGTCAAAAGGTGTGTTACCAACACAGGTCTGCAGCAGGCAATCACTGTACACGATATCTTCATATTTCATGACTTGTATCACAACACTACACAAGGAATTCTAGTTTCTACAGACCCTCAAGACCCCCCTCTGAAGAAGAACATCACAATGGGCAATGTCACAGCCAGAGCTCCGTACACAAATGTGGCGGACGCTAACGCGCTGTATTTGATTTTCCTCTCCAGGTTTTCCTCTGTCTGTCTCATTAAGCTCTCCACCTGCGGACCCACGTACACCACCGTCTCGTCCCCTTTGGACTTCTGGGACTGCTCCAGACCCAGCAGACGACGGACTTCACGGATTTCAGAATCCATACTCTCCTCCTGCGCCTTGAGGGCCGTCAGGATCTGTTGCGTCTGTTGCTGCATGTCTGTGTTGGAGGGGGAGAAGTGGATTTTGTCCGACCGAAGCCCAGATTTGGATTCGGCACCGTCCGACACAGACTGGTGCAGGTCTCCCAACAGGCTGTCCATTTTCTGCGACTGCACGCGCACCGACTCGCACAACTGGGCCGACAAGTTTCTCAGATCGTCGCTGTTCTGACCGGCGCTGGAAACCAGACGACGTAGCTCGTTCATCTTGAGGTAGTTGTTGATGGTGGTGCCCGTGATGCCGATGATGGCCCCGACGATGGAGCCCATGATGGACCAATACTTGGTCTTCTCCGCCCGCGCACGCT
Organism: Monoplex corrugatus; assembly: GCA_030674185.1. Classification (NCBI taxonomy): domain Eukaryota; kingdom Metazoa; phylum Mollusca; class Gastropoda; order Littorinimorpha; family Ranellidae; genus Monoplex; species Monoplex corrugatus. The sequence goes on from JAPXFY010000018.1 coordinate 1,208,007, forward strand.
CCTTCTCGTGACTGTCGCGCAGGGCGGAGCTGAGCATGGCAAAACTCTCCCTCTCGTCCCTCTCCATGTTCCTGATGGCGCCAAAAACATCGCTCTCCTCTTGGAAAAGGGCGTGCTCCTCATGGACCAGGTCCAGGTAGCGGTGTCCGAACGTTTTGTCTTCTGCAACTCCCCGCTGACAGCACGGAGACGTGACTGGATGGTCTCCAGGTTCTGTTGGTGGTGACGTCGCTGTTCTTGTACCTTCAGGAACTTGGTCTCTGCCTGCACACATCAATACAGCGTGTAAAGAAACGCTGTTCTTGTACCTTCAGGAACTTGCTCTCTGCCTGCACACATCAATACAGCGTGTAAAGAAACGCTGTTCTTGTACCTTCAGGAACTTGCTCTCTGCCTGCACACATCAATACAGCGTGTAAAGAAACGCTGTTCTTGTACCTTCAGGACTTGCTCTCTGCCTGCACACATCATACAGTGTGTAAAGAAACGCTGTTCTTGTACCTTCAGGGACTTGCTCTCTGCCTGCACACATCAATACAGTGTGTAAAGAAACGCTGTTCTTGTACCTTCAGGAACTTGCTCTCTGCCTGCACACATCAATACAGCGTGTAAAGAAACACCAACAGCATTAGCTGTCCAAAGAGTTTGTACAATGATTATTGTAACTCTGTGCTCTCTGGTTTGCCTGCTTCTTCTGTCACTTGTGTCCAGCATATCCAGAGTTCTGTGGCCCATCTAGGCCTTTATGAAAAGAGGCAGTATGGTGTCACTCCCTGTTCCCATCATTTCACTGGTTAGCTGTCATTCAAGGATTATTTCATGTAAAAATGAGTGTATGAACGGTTTTGCGCTCACTTACCTCTGTAACCATGTCACTCTGCCCAAGATCTCTGTTCTGTTTCTGATACTATTTGATTATAAATTCTACTACAAGTACAAGACAGTCCACAATCGGTCACTGTTTATTTTCTGTGACTATTCCATGAAGACAGAAGACAGTTCTTCAAAACAGAACTGATAGTGCTGTACTGATGTGAAGCACTGACAGTCAACACTCAAAGTCAGAACAAGGTTGAGACAGCTGAAACATGCTTTCTAGGAAGAATGTTAAGAGTTCCATGACAGCAAAGAAAACAACAAAACAAGACAGTCTTGTTCCATGGACAGCAAGAAACAAACAAAACAAGACAGTCTTGTCCATGGACAGCAAAGAAACAAACAAAACACGACAGTCTTGATGGAGGCAGACACAAAAGAACATTAATGAAGAAGATTAGGAAATGATAAGCAACAATTCTAGGATATATTTTATGAGGCATGAGAAATTAGAACAACTAGTCACAATAGGAAAGCTGCAGGAAAATAGCACCAGGTAGATCCAGGGAGAAAATACTGAATGACTTCAGGTGAGGAGAAGATTAAAAATTTTCCACCAGCCAGCCGGGCTAGTGGATTTCAAGATCTACTAGCCTGCAGCTATATTTTCACTAGTCCGACATGTTCCCCCCAAAAATAGTAAAATTCTCTTTATGATGATGACCAAAAATATTCAGCAGAATAAGCCAGTGTTACAATAAACTAAAGGTGGTCAATTTTTCTTCCGGAGACTTTTATCAGGGTGGGAGGGTGGGTGTGGGGGAGGTGATCAAGTGATAACATAAAGATGCAAAGGCAGATGACTGATCTCAAAGTTTACATGGATTCTCTGTGTAAGTTAGAGAGAATTCTTTAGTTTAATACATGTTTATAACCTAAACCATTATCTTTTTGCTTACGTAGCCAAAGTTTATTTTAGTCCAATTGGTCATTTGTTATTTCTTCAAATTACTTCATCGTCATCAGCAATATTTTTCCTCTTTCAAAATTGTAATCATTTTTAAAGTGTGAGTGTGTGTGAGGGAGAGAAAGAGACAGAGTATGAAACCACTGTTTGTTGTATAAGTGTTATGTCTCTTGTGTGTGTGTGTGTGTGTGTGTGGTGTGTGTGTGTGTGTGTGTTGTGTGTGTGTGTGTGTGTGTGTGTGTGTGTGTGTGTGTGTTTTTCTTGACTTCAGCAGTTCAGTGTGAAGGGAAAAACAACTTGAAAATATTTAATCCACCCAAACTGTACTGTAGTTTATGTCCTGAGAGACAAGTGAAGATAATCATAATGCAATAGAAATATCAAGTAGCATCTACGTCTTTTACATTAGTTTATCTGACGTACCATCTTATCAAGTGATGTGTCAAATTTGCTCTTGTCTCTCGAATTTCCTTGCCAATAGCATACACATTCTCTTCCCCTCCCCATTCCTGATCTCGATAAGACATTATGTTGTATTATTTTCTCTGGTTTCCATACTTATTTAGAAGCTTTTAACTGTTCGACCAAAACCGACAGGTTGGGCAAAAGGTCACTGATCTGTAAACACTCAACTGTATCGACTGATTCCCTTCACTGAAAGGCTTACGGAGAAACAAGAGTTGTCTTTTCCTAGAAAGTCGTTTTCACACGAACATTGGCAGACTCGATCATTGCAAACGAAATCAATCAGCAGATCGGAAAGTTTGAAAAATCGAAATAAATTATAACTGCAGGGGTCAGAATTGTCACTCGCCCAATGGAACAGTAAATAGTACTAATACAATAATAGTAGTTTTTGATTTTGACTCGTCCGACAGGTCTTCAACTCGCTTCCGGCGACCGCGCGAGTGGATTTTGCCTGCTCTGGACTTGCAGAGTGGATGAATACAGATGGGGTGGAGAAGTACTTGTAGAGTGGATGAATACAGATGGGGTGGGAGAAGTACTTGCAGAGTGGATGAATACAGATGGGGTGGGAGAAGTACTTGTAGAGTGGATGAATACAGATGGGTGGGAGAAGTACTTGCAGAGTGGATGAATACAGATGGGGTGGGAGAAGTACTTGCAGAGTGGATGAATACAGATGGGGGGAGAAGTACTTGCAGAGTGGATGAATACAGATGGGGTGGGAGAAGTACTTGCAGCGACAAAGGATAGATTCATGTGGAGGGCCATGATGGTCAAAGCCACGCAGCAGGGCACATGATGATGATGATTCCATGCAAGTGGAATTTGCTTCCCCTATAGATCTCTTTGACTTAAAAAGATTACAAACTCTTCCTTCATTTATATCTAACTTGACAACATGTCTTTTTGTCCAACAGTGATTTCCCGTCAATCTACCCCTTGTCGTTCCACTCTCCTCCTGTCCTTCCCCTCCTGGTATGGAGTACTATGCTTTGTATCCTTGAAAGCTAGTTTTGTCATTGTTCGTAAATGTTTGAGTGAACAATGAGTGTGTGCACTTTGATTTCATTTATACATCAAGATTCAGCACGTTATACTTAGATCATTATTGTTGTTGATGTTGTTGCTGTTGTTGTGGTTGTTATCATCATCATCATCATCATCATCATCATCATCATCATCATCATCATCATCATCACCATCATCATCATCATCATCATCATTGTAGTATTACTAGTATTTGCATTGACAGTTTAATTTTCATCATCATGATCATGATGATCATCATCAGTATTAGTCTATTACTATTACTAGTATTAGTAGTAGTAGCTGTTGTCATTAACAGTAGTAGTAGTAGTAGTAGTAGTAGTAGCAGAAGAAGGAGGAGGAGTAGCATCTATGCACTCTGACTGACAACCATGAAACCTGTGCAAGTCTACAGTATGCTTCAGCCCCAGGGTACTATCACTGTCTACAGTATGCTTCAGCCCCAGGGTACTATCACTGTCTACAATATGCTTCAGCCCTAGGGTACTATCACTGTCTACAGTATGCTTCAGCCCCAGGGTACTATCACTGTGTAATGTTAGTCATACAGTATGCTTCAGCCCCAGGGTACTATCACTGTCTACAGTATGCTTCAGCCCCAGGGTATTATCACTGTCTACAGTATGCTTCAGCCCCAGGGTACTATCACTGTCTACAGTATGCTTCAGCCCCAGGGTACTATCACTGTCTACAGTATGCTTCAGCCCCAGGGTACTATCACTGTCTACAGTATGCTTCAGCCCCAGGGTACTATCACTGTCTACAGTATGCTTCAGCCCCAGGGTACTATCACTGTCTACAGTATGCTTCAGCCCCAGGGTACTATCACTGTCTACAGTATGCTTCAGCCCCAGGGTACTATCACTGTCTACAGTATGCTTCAGCCCCAGGGTACTATCACTGTCTACAGTATGCTTCAGCCCCAGGGTACTATCACTGTCTACAGTATGCTTCAGCCCTAGGGTACTATCACTGTCTACAGTATGCTTCAGCCCCAGGGTACTATCACTGTCTACAGTATGCTTCAGCCCCAGGGTACTATCACTGTCTACAGTATGCTTCAGCCCCAGGGTACTATTACTGTGTAATGTTAGTCATACAGTATGCTTCAGCCCCAGGGTACTATCACTGTGTAATGTTAGTCATACAGTATGCTTCAGCCCCAGGGTACTATCACTGTGTAATGTTAGTCAGACTTTTCTACTAAACCTTGTACAAAAACATGACGGTAAGAAATCTGTTCATCATCATCATCATCATCATCATCATCATCATCATGTGCCACGCTGCATAATGTTGGTGATCATGGCCCTTCATGTGAATCTATATGAATCTATCTTTTGTCGCTGCATGTATCTCAATCCTATCCTTCTTGTTAATATTTTCTCCCTGGGTCTACGCTGTGCTCATTTTCTCCCTGGGTCTACGCTGTGCTCATTTTCTCCCTGGGTCTACACAGTGCTCATTTTCTCCCTGGGTCTACACGGTGCTCATTTTCTCCCTGGGTCTACACAGTGCTCATTTTCTCCCTGGGTCTACATGGTGCTCATTTTCTCCCTGGGTCTACACAGTGCTCATTTTCTCCCTGGGTCTACACAGTGCTCATTTTCTCCCTGGGTCTACACGGTGCTCATTTTCTCCCTGGATCTATGCGGTGCTCATTTTCTCCCTGGGTCTACACGGTGCTCATTTTCTCCCTGGGTCTACACGGTGCTCATTTTCTCCCTGGGTATACACGGTGCTCATTTTCTCCCTGGGTCTATGCGGTGCTCATTTTCTCCCTGGGTCTACATGGTGCTCATTTTCCCTCTAGCTTTCCTATTGTGGTTAGGTGTTCATACTTTCTCCCTGGGTCTACATGGTGCTCATTTTCCTTCTAGCTTTCCTATTGTGGCTAGGTGTTCAAATTTCTTTAGCCTCATAATAGTTTTTTAATACCCTATCAATATCACTTGTCTTTTCTTAACCCTTTCGCTGCTATGCCCTTTTTTTAGCTCCGAAAACACTATTTGCCAGGCCATATTACATCACGGAGGGTAATAATTAAAAAAAAATTCTGACACAAAAACTACTCAATAAAAGTCCATAAAACTAATACTTTTCTGAAAGGTAATTGAATCCTCTATACACTGATCACAATTACACATCCATTCAACAGGACAGATGAAAGTTTATGTCCAATGAAACAGGATTTATTCTTTTTACACTATTCTAGACATGATATCATATAACTTTATAAGTAAAAAAAAAGGGAAAAACAGTGAATAATAAAACTGAATTATTGTCAGAAAGCAAAAGAATGATAATGAAAAATGTATTTCCATACCTTCTGTCCAAGAAGAATCACAATCACCAAATACATGTTCATATCTACACACACACACACTTTGCGACTCGAAAGAGTTTTCAGTGTCACTGTTGTTTTTTCTTTCTTTTTCTTTTTTTTTTTTTTTTTACAAATTTTGCAATAGCACATCACACAACACACAGATGAAAAATACATACACACACTGTGTCTACATAGGGCATCAGTCAGCAACTAGTAGTTTTTCTTGGTGTGGTACGCCACGAAGCAAGGCTGCACACAAAGAGATGGGTTCGAAGGACAATATCCACACACAAAGTTGGTTTCTTTCCTGATGCCCCTCTTGCTGTACACCTTGCACCTCCTGCCAGAGGAAAGCTTTCTGACAGTCTTCTCCAGGGTAATAGGGAAGTTTGTCAAGCATCTCATTGTTGAGGAAGAGCCGGTAGTAGTCCACAGGTCTGTCCCCATCAGGCTGAATCTTCAGGCCAGGTTCCCCTGTGAACTGTGGAATATCTGGCTGGGTGTTGTTAGGTGGCACAAGGGGCTGGTCTAATACTGCACCTCTCCCTCTCCCTCTCTGCTGAGAAGCTCCCTGTCCCCTGCCTCTGGTCTCACAGTCTCTGGTACCACCTGTGGATAATAAAAAAAATCAGGTTCACATCCTTGTGCTTGGAAACAACACACACACTCACACACACTCACACACACACACACACACACACACACACACACACACAACACACCTCTCTCTCTCTCTCTCTCTCTCTCTCTCTCTCTCTCTCTCTCTCTCTCTCACACAACATACAACTACATTGACACATGCACCACTGCAACACTAGTTCTCACTCAGTCTTGTTTCAAGCACACACACACACACACACACACACACACACACACACACACACACACACACACACCACACACACACACACTACACACAACCATAGACACACATACACACACAGCTACACACACACACACACACACATAAGTACAGTGATGACACAAACACACTCAGTGCCACGCCCACACACCCATTCAGCAAAGTCTTCTCTTTTGCAGTCACAGCTCCGTGATAACACTCCATTTATCAACACACTGACACAAGACAAACAATGGGTCTTACCTGTACTTCTGCCAATGGCCTGCCCTCGCGGTAGACGCGTGGTGGCTTGACCACGAGCAAGCTGCTCCACCGTGTCAGTTCCGGTGTAAGCTGTAGCAGACGACGCTTGTACTGTGTCCAGTTTCACTCTCCCCCGTCTGAGCCATTGTTCTCCTGACTGGCCTTCACCCTCTTCAAAATCTGGGTCAGTTACAGCCTCCAACTCGGGCTCTCTCTCCTCTTGCTGGACTATTCTCGTAATTGCGATGTTGACACACCCCCTCCGCTCCTCTGGAAAGTTGGTTCGACTCCAGCTAGCCATTTGACATAGCAGTTTCGTCATAACGACTAAATTCGTCGTCCTCTATCAATTGTAGAACTTTCTTATCATCAGTGGTAACAAAGTCACTGTAATCTTTTGCTGTTCGCTTTCGTTTCACCCGCTTCGGCCAGGTTGAGTTTCTTCGTCCGCCATGATGATCAGTGAGCTCGAAAGTTGCAGGGGTGGTTTAGGTAACAGCCAAGACTGACCCCTTTTAATCTCATTGGATCCTTCGCTTTATAAATATTAATAGCAGACACACTAAGCTTTGTGATTGGAGTGAATTGGGAACCCCTGGTCTTAAAATAGAGCTTGGAAAAGTCTTACTATGACGCACACGGAATATCCCGTGACGGGGCCATATTCGGGGTAGGCGGGACTTCACGGGAATTGCTGTGATGGGGCGGTCTAGTGGTTAATCCTCTTCACTCATGTTCTTTTTGTGTTTGCTTCTTTCAAGACGGTCTGAGTGTTTCATGTTTTCTTTGCTGGGCAACTAAACAGGGCCAGGTTTTACATTGTGGCTTGTGACTGAACTCTAAGCATCACAGCTTTAGTCCACACAACTGAGTACAGGAGCATAAAAAAAAATGTGTGTGCGCGCGCATGTGTGTGCATGTGTGTGACTGTGAGTGTATGTGTGTGTGTGGTGTGTGTTATGTGTGTGTGTGTGTGTGTGTGTGTGTGTGTGTGTGTGTGTGTGTGTGTGTGTGTGTGTGTGTGTGTGTGTGTGTGTGTGTGTGCGCGTTATGTATGTGTGTGTGGTTTGTGTGTGCGTGTGTGTGTGTGTGTGTGTGTGTGTGTGTGTGTGTGTGTGTGTGTGTGTGTTGTGTGTGTGTGTGACAGAGAGAGAGGGTGAGTGAGTGAGTGAGTGAGAGAGAGAGTGAGTGTGTGTGCGTGTGTGTGTGTGTGTGTGTGTGTGTGTGTGTGTGTCTGTGTGTGTGTGTGTGTGTGTGTGTGTGTCTGTGTGTGTGTGTGTGTGTGTGTGTGTGTTTTGAGTGCTTGTGAACATCAGTGACCGACTGTGTATTTGATCACTGTATGGCTCTGTGACTGTGAGTGTTACGCAATGGATGTAAAGCGTGGGCGGATTAAGCGATGTGCACCTACAGTACACGTACGACTGTCTTTCTGTTTGCGACTGTAAAACATCATTGTGAGTCATTTCACACATGACAAGCTTTAGAGACCATCATCAGTGACTGAGCTGACGAGCGTGTGTCCCTGCCTACCTGTATGACGTTATTCTGAGCCACCTTCACTTCGGTCAACCCTACGAAATCTTCGTACGCCTGCATCCACCGGTCCACTCTGCCACCCGTCACAGTCTTTAACGCCACGTCCGTCGCCATGTGGCCTGTGATGGAACGATGGCGCACTTGGAACACACACCCGCCCATCACCCTCAATCCCCTGGGTAGGGAAGACAAGAACGGCCTGGTAAATGGCATGACCGCATGCACTGAAAAACACCGTCAGTCACCTTAAGTTCGGCTAAACTTCGTCTGGCACGGTCATCCTCCGGATGTGCTTGGGAGTTGTCGTTCGTGATATAGGAAGTGCAGTTTCTACAAGGGAGCATTAATTGTGGTTGATGCTAGACCCTACTGCAATCATCAGCGTTTGGAGTTTTATGTTTAAAAAAGAACTTTAAAACACCTTAGTGCTCAAAGATAGTAGCATTAGGTCCCACTGGACATTTATTACAGCTCATCTTTGCTCTTTTACATATGGGTCATTCTCCTGAAGACTGGTCAACATTGTGACATGACAAGTAAAAAATCAATTTTTTTTTTTTTTTAATGTTAACTGAAAATGAAAGCTTGATATCTGTAGTATACAGAACTGTAATGCATAAATTGACACAATAGTTGGAACTTGGTGAAATATAATAAAATGTTGCATATCCTGCAGTGTCTCATGTGTTACATGAGACACCGAAAAGGCATCTATATGCTTGTTAAAATGGTCAATGAAGTGACATTTTTTGAAAATATACTGAATAATGACATATCCTTTGTAAAGTAGTGCAAAATCCCGCCACGAGGGAAGGAAAGTGAGATTCATACGCCAAGGTCGGTCAAAGTTCAGGGAAGTTTACGAAATAGATCCTCTGTTTGTCTCGAGCATTTCATGGTTTTGAAGACACCATGCCCACAATTCGTAATCAAGTGATTATTTCTCTGTCTCCTCTTCTCTCTCATATCACTTATTGACGTGAATAATTATGAAAAATGTTTGTGTTTTTCATGAATCACATCGGGTACTCCCATGGATTGAATGAATCAGATCGGAAATTCCCAATGCCTTCTATTTTTAAAGGCACGACTTACTTGTCATGTGTTTGTTTTCAACATGTACATTAAATTTTTTACGTATCACTTCATCTGTCTTAAGAGTCCAAGATTTACTTTGATATTGCTTTTGGTCCGTTTCCTTTTCCTTAATTTCAGCCTAAATCTTCCCACTACAGGATTGTGGTCACTGTTGCAGTCTGCGCAACATGATATAGGCCATTTTATGAGGAAAGGGGAATTGGAGCTCCTGGTCACAACGGGAAAGCTGGAGGGAAAGAGAGCACCAGGTAGACCCAGGGAGAAGATACTAGACGGACTTGCAGAGTGGCTGAAGACAAGGAGGGTGGAAGAGATGCTTGAGGCAACAAGAGGTAGAGACAGATGGAAGTCCATGATCGCCAACGCCATGTGGCAAGGCACCTGATGATGATGATGATGATGATGATGGTGATGGTGACTTTCTTAAGTTATCGCTACAGTGAAGACACTGATCGATCTCCGAGCATATATTGATCATCCATGAATACAATGCAGTAAAAATTGATGTCAGAGACACATTTACATTTTTTCTTCACTGTCGAAACAGGTTGTATTGATTTCGGTCATGTATGTAGGAAATAGCCTAATTGTGATCGATCTGCCAGTCTGAACTCATGTCACAAATCTAGCTACAGAAATCGCTCATTTTTTTCCAATAAAAAGTGCTGTAGAGTAAAAAATACGAAACACACACTTTTTTTTTTTTTTCATTTTCTTCAATTACTAGGACATTTTACAAACAAAATATAACTATATCGTAGGATTAAAAAAAAAAAAAATTATATTGGCTTTTTAAAAGCAGTGGTCCCAACTGACCAGTCTTCAGGAGAATGACCCATGTAAGACATACATAAAGACAGCTGGCTCTCCCACTAACCAAGGTCTAAATTTTTCCAGTTTGTTTACAGTTGTGTGTGTGTGTGTGTGTGTGTGTGTGTGTGTGTGTGTGTGTGTGTGTGTGTGTGTGTGTGTGTGTGTGTGTGTGTGTGTATACATGAACTCAAAGAAATAAATCATGAATGTACAAAGGAAATGATTTTTGGTGCGAAGATTGCCATAAAAGATATCGAAAATGACAGTAACAATGATGCATCGTTTTCCAACGATCGATGTTATTAGTTGGAAGCCTTTGTTCATACTTGTTGCTAATTTACATATGTGCCCAGAAGTAAAGAAGTAAAAAAATTTTTTAAAAATACCGAAAACGAAAAAGAAATGTATATGAATCAATCAATAACATAATACATAATACAGGAGGAAATTAAAGGATGTCATCTTTTCTGATTGTTTGATACAGACAGAAAGAGATCCGCATATATTAAAATAGTTATTATAGTGTGTGTGTATGTGTGTGTGTGTGTGTGTGTGTGTGTGTGTGTGTGTGTGTGTGTGTGTGTGTGTGTGTGTGTGTGTGTGTGTGTGTGTGTGAAAGAGAGACAGACAAACAGACAGACATACAGATAGACAGAGAAAGAGAGTGTCGGAGTGTGTATGTATGTGTTTGTGCAATGTATGTGTGCATATATATATATATATATATATATATATATATATATTTATATATATATATATAGATAGATAGATAGATAGATATATATGTGTGTGTGTGTGTGTGTGTGTTCTGTGTGTAAGAAACAGAGTGAAAAAGAGCCCGGGGCAGAAAGCGTGTGAATGTTAACACATAGAGTAGGAGAGAGAGGGAGAGAGAGAGGGAGAGAGTGTGAGAGGAGGAGGAGAAGAGGGAGAGAAAGAAACAGAACCTGAGAGCGTTCTCATGACGACTGTCATAAACTGGTAACATGACTGATAGAGGTCAACAAATAGGTAAACAATATGTAATAATAATAATAGTGCATTTATAGAGCGCTTTCCGAAACCTCAAAGCGCTTTACATCAGTAAACCATACATATATAAACCAAATAACAGGCTACAATACAAACAAACTCATCAAAAACTATCCACAGGAAATCAACAACCACACAGACACACTAAATAATCTCTCTCCCTCTCACCCCCCCCCCCGCCCACCCCTCTCCCCCCATTTTCAAACACACACACACAACACCCACACACACACAGCCACACATCACACACACACACACACACACACACACACACACACACACACACACACACACACACACACACACACACTGGCATACACCCCATTGTGCACAATTTCATCCAGAATGTCAAGCAGGATCAACCCACTAGCCAAAATCAGGAAAAACACTGTTTAAAGAAGTAAGTTTTTAAACTTGTTTTGAAAGATGGTAGAATTTTAGAGTGGCGGACGGACTGAGGCAACAAGTTCCATGTCTGAACAGCAAAAACTGCAAAGGCTCTACCACCGTGAGTTTCTCTGTTATATTTTGGCACACGAAACTTCTTGTCATCCACAGAAGAGCGGAGTGATCGAGAAGGTACGTAGACAGTCAAGAGTTCAGAGAGATAGTCAGGAGCAGTTCCAGAAATGATGTGATAACAAAGGCAGCAAATCTTGTATTTTATTCTTTGTTCAACCGGGAGCCAGTGCAGTGTCTGAAACAGGGGTGTGCAGTGCTGTGACCTACGTGCCTTGAAGATGAGTTTAGCTGCAGAGTTCTGAACTTGTTGCAAATGTTTGAGATGTTTCTGAGGGCAACCCGCAAGGAGTGAATTGCAATAATCTAACCTAGACAGAATGCATGCAGTAACTAACGTCTTGGTTGCGTCTAATGTAAGGTAGTGTCTAATAGAATTAATGCGTCTAAGTTCGATGTATGCAGCCTGACATGTTTTGATGATGTGCTGGTGCATGGAGAGATTATGGTCAAAGACAAAACCGAGGTCACGAACGCAATCAGAAAAAGCAATAGCGGTATTACCGACAGTAATAGTGGAAGGCAGAGAAGAAAGATCTGCAGGCAATGGAGAAACACGAAGGGCTTCAGTCTTGTCATCATTCAACTTAAGTCGATTTTCATACATCCAGGATTTTACTTCAGAAACGCAGTTCTGAAGAGACTGAACTAGATGATCGTAGTTAGAAGGAGAATCAGTATGATTGAGCTGGGTATCGTCCGCATACATTTCATGACGGATGGAATGTGAGTCAATAAGGTGGGTCAGAGGAGAAGTATACAATATGAAAAGCACAGGACCCAGAACAGAGCCTTGAGGCACGCCAAAATCCAAAGGCAGCTCAGAAGATTTGTTTCCGTCGACAAGTACGGTTTGCTTTCTTTCTGAAAGATAAGATCGAAACCAGTGTAAAGCAGATTTTTGAATTCCAAAGTTGTTTTCCAAACGGGAAAGCAAAATTTCATGGTCAATAGTATCGAAAGCAGCTGAAAGATCCAAAAGGAGAAGAATAGAAATTTTGTTTTGATCCAGAGAGGTCAAAAGATCATTGAGAATACAAAGCAGAACAGTTTCTGTGCTGTGCCCTGGCCTGTAAGCGGATTGGTGAGGACTAAGGAGGTTATGGGATGAGAGATGGGAGAAAAGCTGGTCTAGAATCAGACGTTCAAGCAGTTTAGAAAGAAATGGAAGATTGGAAATCGGTCTGTAATTTTTCAGGTCATTTTTGTTGAGGTTAGATTTTTTCAGCAAGGGCTTAACAATGGCAGTCTTAAATTCACGGGGAACAATTCCAGTGGTAATAGACTGATTCATGATGTTTGTAATGGTCGGCAAGAGAAGATCCACATGTTGAAAGAGAAGTTTGGTTGGAATGGGATCAAGTTCACATGATTTAGGGGGAGTCTTAAGAATGGTCTTCCGGACAAGGTCTTCAGAAACTGGAATGAAATTTACAAGTGGTGAGCCAGAAAACGACACAGTGTTTGAACCAGTACTTTGAAATGGTGGAAAACTGTCACGGATCTTGAGAATTTTCTTATGGAAAAAATCGGCAAAAATGTGTGGGAGCAGTTTGACATCGGACACAGTGGGAAGAGACACAGGTTTGATTTTTCCAAGAAGCGAGGACATATTGTGAAAGAGTTGTTTACAAGTGGTAGAACTGGACACTAGCGAAGAATAAAAAGCTGTTTTCGCGTCGTGTACGCAATCTGCAACCGTTTGCTTTGCTGCGTCATAGATTTGTTTGTGTACTGTTAACCGTGATGACTGCCAACAGCGCTCGGCACGCCTACGCTCTCTCTTCAGCTGACGAAGCTGATCAGCGACAGCGCCGTACCACGGGGTAGGCTTTCCGTCCCGGACTTTTCGTTGACGTACAGGCGCATGCTTGTCAAAAACAGCGGCAAGGGAACTGTTCAAATCGGACACTGACATAACGGTGGTCACTGACTGAGAAAGATCATCAGCGAACTTGTCTTGGTCAATTTTACTAATAGAGCGAGTGGACACAAGCTTTGCTTTACGTTTAGGCTTTTCAGCTGCTAGATAAGACAAAATTGAAAAATGGTCAGAAGAAAGATCATGATGGACACGAGTTGACAAAACAAGGTTATCGTCATCTCTACATATGACAAGGTCGAGAGTATTTCCACAGCTCTGCGTGGGTCCACTAACAGTCTGTTTAAGACCG
>JAPXFY010000018.1:1226913-1246913 GCA_030674185.1 Monoplex corrugatus
ACAAAGTGTTGTGGTGATTATGACAGTGTTGTGTGATAGCAGTGGTGTGATTATGACAGTGTTGTGGTGATTATGACCAGTGTTGTGGTGATTATGACAGTGTTGTGGTGATTATGACAAGTGTTGTGTGATTATGACAAGTGTTGTGGTGATTATGAAGTGTTGTGGTGATTATGACATGTTGTGGTGATTATGACAAGTGTTGTGGTGATTATGACAAAGTGTTGTGGTGATTATGACAAAGTTGTGGTGATTTGACAGTTTGTGGTGATTTGACAGTGTTGTGTGATTATGCAAGTGTTGTGGTGATTATGACAGTGTTGTGGTGATTATGACAAAGTGTTGTGGTGATTATGACAAGTGTTGTGGTGATTATGACAAATGTTGTGGTGATTAGACAAGTGTTGTGTGATTATGACAGTGTTGTGGTGATTATGCACAGTGTTGTGGTGATTATGACAAGTGTTGTGGTGATTATGCAAGTGTTGTGGTGATTATGACACAGTGTGTGGTGATTATGACACAGTGTTGTGGTGATTATGACAAGTGTTGTGGTGATTATGACACAGTGTTGTGGTGATTATGACAAAGTGTTGTGGTGATTATGACAGTGTTGTGGTGATTATGACAAAGTGTTGTGGTGATTATGACAAGTGTTGTGGTGATTATGACAAGTGTTGTGTGATTATGACACAGTGTTGTGGTGATTATGACAAGTGTTGTGGTGATTATGACAGTGTTGTGGTGATTATGACAAGTGTTGTGGTGATTATGACAGTGTTGTGGTGATTATGACAAGTGTTGTGGTGATTATGACAGTGTTGTGGTGATTATGACAAAGTGTTGTGGTGATTATGACAAAGTGTTGTGGTGATTATGACAAAGTGTTGTGGTGATTATGACAAAGTGTTGTGGTGATTATGACAAGTGTTGTGGTGATTATGACAGTGTTGTGGTGATTATGACAAGTGTTGTGGTGATTATGACAGTTTGTGGTGATATGACAGTGTTGTGGATATTTCCTACCAACTTCTGTCCGCCCCCCCCCCCCTGTATGCGTATTTTGTTTGTTTTGTTCCTTTGGCTATTTTTGTCAATGTTATGTTCCTTTGGCTGTTTTATGTCATTGTTAGTGTTCTTTGGTGTTTTGTCATGTTAGTGTTCCTCTGGTGTTTTTGTCATTGTTAGTGTTTCCTTTGGCTGTTTTTGTCATTGTTAATGTTCTTGGCTGTTTTGTGTCATTGTTAATGTTCCATTTGCTGTGATTTGTCATTGTTAGTGATTGACACCTGGTTGATTTTGTCATTGTTAGTGTTTGCCATTTGGCTGTTTTTGTCACTTGTTATGTCCCTGCTGTTTTGTCATTGTTAAGTGTTGTTGGTGTTTTGTCATTGTTAATGTTCTTTGGCATGTTTTTGTCATTGTTAATGCACTGCTGTTTTGTCATTGTTAGTGATTCTTGACTGTTTTGGTCATGTTATGACCTTTGTGCGTATTTATGTCATTGTTATGGTCCTTTGGCTGATTTTGCATTGTTATGTTCTGGTGTTTTTGTCATTGTGTAGTGTTCTCTGCAGTTTGTCTTGGTTAGTTGTGTACCAGTGTTTTGCTTGATATGTCCTTTGGTGTTTTGTCACTTTATGACATGCTGTTGTATGAAATGTTCCTTTGGCTGTTTGTTGTCATGATCAGTGTTTTGGTGTTTATTGCATGTTATGGTGTATCTTGGTGTGTTTATCATTGTTAGTGTTCCTTTGGCTGTTTTTGTCATTGATAGTGTTCCTTTGGCTGTTTTTGTCATTGTTAGTGTTCCTTTGGCTGTTTTTGTCATTGTTAGTGTTCCTCTGGCTGTTTTGTCATTATTAGTGTTCCTCTGGCTGTTTTTGTCATTGTTAGTGTTCCTTCGGCTGTTTTTGTCATTGTTAGTGTTCCTCTGGCTGTTTTGTCATTGTTAGTGTTCCTCTGGCTGTTTTTGTCATTGTTAGTGTTCCATTGGCTGTTTTGTCATTGTTAGTATTCCTCTGGCTGTTTTGTCATTGTTAGTGTTCCCTTGGCTGTTTTTGTCTTTGTTAGTGTTCCCTTGGCTATTTTTGTCTTTGTTAGTGTTCCCTTGGCTGCTTTTGTCATTGTTAATGTTCCTTTGGCTGTTTTGTCATTGTTAATGTTCTTCTGGCTGTTTTTGTCATTGTTAGTGTTCCTCTGGCTGTTTTGTCATTGTTAATGTTCCTCTGGCTGTTTTGTCATTGTTAGTGTTCCTCTGGCTGTTTTGTCATTGTTAGTGTTCCTTTGGCTGTTTTTGTCATTGTTAATGTTCCTTTGGCTGTTTTGTCATTGTTAATGTTCCTCTGGCTGTTTTGTCATTGTTAGTGTTCCTTTGGCTGTTTTTGTCATTGTTAGTGTTCCTTTGGCTGTTTTTGTCATTGTTAGTGTTCCTCTGGCTGTTTTTGTCATTGTTAGTGTTCCTTTGGCTGTTTTTGTCATTGTTAGTGTTCCTTTGGCTGTTTTTGTCATTGTTAGTGTTCCTCTGGCTGTTTGTGTCATTGTTAGTGTTCCTTTGGCTGTTTTGTCATTGTTAATGTTCCTTTGGCTGTTTTGTCATTGTTAATGTTCCTTTGGCTGTTTTTGTCATTGTTAGTGTTCCTCTGGCTGTTTTTGTCATTGTTAATGTTCCTTTGGCTGTTTTTGTCATTGTTAGTGTTCCTTCAGCTGTTTTTGTCATTGTTAGTGTTCCTCTGGCTGTTTTGTCATTGTTAGTGTTCCTCTGGCTGTTTTTGTCATTGTTAGTGTTCCTCTGGCTGTTTTTGTCATTGTTAGTGTTCCTCTGGCTGTTTTTGTCATTGTTAGTGTTCCTCTGGCTGTTTGTGTCATTGTTAGTGTTCCTCTGGCTGTTTTTGTCATTGTTAGTGTTCCTCTGGCTGTTTTTGTCATTGTTAATGTTCCTTTGGCTGTTTTTGTCATTGTTAGTGTTCCTTCGGCTGTTTTTGTCATTGTTAGTGTTCCTCTGGCTGTTTTGTCATTGTTAGTGTTCCTCTGGCTGTTTTTGTCATTGTTAGTGTTCCATTGGCTGTTTTGTCATTGTTAGTGTTCCTCTGGCTGTTTTGTCATTGTTAGTTTACGTTTGAGTGAACGTTGAGCGTGTGTGCTTTGATTTGATTTCAACATCAAGTACATCACAAATAATATTATTACAATCATAATTATAATTATGATCATAATTCCATTCGTATAGACAGTTCATTTCAAACCATTTTTCGTTTCACTAAACAAAGCACAACGAAAAAAAAAAAAAAAGACTGGAAGGGGGTGTGACGTTGTCATGTCCATGCAGTACAAATACAACTGGACACACACACAGTACAGTACAAATACAACTGGACACACACCAGTACAGTACAAACAAAACTGGACACACACCAGTACAGTACAAATACAACTGGACACACACACACCAGTACAGTACAAACACCACTGGACACACACACACACCAGTACAGTACAAACACAACTGGACACACATACACCAGTACAGTACAAACACCACTGGACACACACACACCAGTACAGTACAAACACCACTGGACACACACACTACAGTACAGTACAAACACCACTGGACACACACACCAGTACAGTACAAACGCCAGTGGACACACACACACCAGTACAGTACAAACACCACTGGACACACACACCAGTACAGTACAAATACAACTGGACACACACATCAGTACAGTACAAACACCACTGGACACACACACACACACACCAGTACAGTACAAACACAACTGGACACACACACACACACACACACACACACACACACACACACACACACACACACACACACACACACACACACACACACCAGTACAGTACAAACACAACTGGACACACACACACCAGTACAGTACAAATACAACTGGACACACACCCACACACACACCAGTACAGTCATACACAACTGGACAACACAAACACCAGTACAGAACAAACACCACTGACACAACACACACACACCAGTACAGTACAAACACCACTGAACACACACACACACACCAATACAGTACAAATGCAAATGGACACACACACCAGTACAGTACAAACACCACTGGACACACACACACACACACACACACATAGATACAAACACAACTGGAACACACACACCAGTGCAGTACAAATACCACTGGACACACACACACCAGTACAGTACAAACACAACTGGACACACACACCAGTACATACAAACACCACTGAACACACACACCAACAGTACAAATACAACTGACACACACACACAGTCAGTACAAACACACTGACACACACACACCAGTACAGTACAAACACAACTGAACACACACACCAGTACAGTACAAACACCACTGGACACACACACCAGTACAGTACAAACACCACTGGACACACACACACACCAGCACAGTACAAACAACTGACACACACCGACAACATACAACTACACACACACACCAGACAGTACAAAACAACTGGACACACACACACCAGTACAATACAAATACAACTGGACAACACACACCAGTACAGTACAAAACAACTGGACACACACACACCAGTAATACAAATACAACTGGACACACACACCATACAGACAAACACACGGACACACACACACCAGTACAGTACAAATACAACTGGACAACACACACACCAGTACAGTACAAACACCACTGGACACACACACACCAGTACAGTACAAAACAACTGGACACACACACACCAGTACAGTACAAACAACTGGACACACACACCCAGTACAGTACAAATACAACTGGACACACACAACCAGTACAGTACAAACACACTGGACACACACACACACCAGTACAGTACAAATGCAACTGACACACACACCAGTACAGTACAAAACACTGGACACACACACACCAACAGTACAGTACAAACACACATGACACACACACACAGTACAGTACAAACACACTGGACACACACACCATCAGTACAAATACATGAACACACACACTACAGTACAAACACACTGACACACACACCAGTACAGTACAAACACCACTGACACACACACACCAGTACAGTACAAACACCACTGGACACACACACACCAGTACAGTACAAACACACTGGACACACACAACCATCAGTACAAAACACTGACACACACACACCAGTACAGTACAAACACAACTGGACACACACAACCAGTACAGTACAAACACCACTGGACACACACCACCAGTACAGTACAAAAAACTGGACAAAACACACCAGTACAGTACAAATACAACTGGACACACACACACCAGTACAGTCAAACAACTAACACCACAGTACTACAACAACTGACACCACACACAGTACAGTAAAAAATAACAAACCATAAGTAAAAACACACACACAACCAGTACAGTACAAATACCACTGACACACACACCAGTACAGTACAAACACTGACACACACAGTAGAAAACACGACACACCAACAGTACAGTACAAACACACTGGACACACACACCAGTACAGTACAAACACCACTGGACACACACACACACAGTACAGTACAAACACAACTGGACACACACACCAGTACAGTACATACAAAAACACCACATGACACACACAACACCAGTACAGTACAAAACAACACACACCATACAGGACAACACACACACACGCATACAGTACAAACATACATACAACATACAACCACTGAACACAACACACCAGTACATACACACACACACACAGACGTACACACACACACACACCAGTACAGTACAAACTAACAACTGTCACACACACACACACCAGTACAGTACAAACTACAACTGGACACACACACCAGTACAGTACATACAACAATGGACACACACAGTACAGTACAACACCATGGACAAACAGTACATACATACACAACTGGACACACACACACAGTACAGTACATACACAACTGGACACACACACAGTACCATACAGTACAAACAACTGGACACACACCACACCAGTACATGTACACATCATTACAACGGAAAAATCACACACACACAGTACAGTACAATACACACTGGACACAACATACATACAATACAGAAACAATACATAAAACAACTGACAATACACCAGTACAGTACATAACATGACAACTACACACAGTACAGTACAATACAACTGGACACACACACCATACAGACAATACAATATACTACACAGAACAACATACAGTACATAATACAACTGACACACACACCAGTACAGTACAAATCAACTGACACACACACCAGTCAGTACATAACTGCACAACAGTACGTAAAATGACTACAACACAGTCAGTAAAACACTGACACCCACGTACGTACATACCATGCAATCGATAATGGTAACACATGCAGTGTACAGTTAGCGAAATATCAATTTTATCACATGATAGACATATCTATTATATATATATTATATATATAATAATAAATATAATACTTATATGATATAGTAGATAGATAGATAGACTGTAGATAGACAGATCAGATAGATAGATAAAGAAGAGATAGGATAGCAGCAGACAGACAGACAGACATAGTGAAGACAGATAGATAGTAGATGATAGATAGAAGCATACATAGCATACATACATAACATAGATCATACATACATACATACATACATACATACATACTACATACATACACACACATCATCAATTATATTAATTATAAATATATAATATTGTGGTGTGTGTTGTGTGTGTGTGTGGTTGGTGTACATTATCACTGATAAATACACAAACATACACGCACACACACAACACACCACAACACAATACACACACCGCACGACGCACGCACGCGCGCGCGGCGCGCAAGGGTAACACTAGAGACTAGAAAAGCTGCAAGCATCAACAGTGTACACAAAGCAACCCTTGCTGCACATGTCACTAAATGTCTATCGACATACAATACCCATCTGTGACCTGTGACCTGTGACCTCTAATTGTTTTCTTCGGAGATAACCTCATTTGCGGCTTGGTTAGTTCAGCTGATAGAGCCATAGGCTTCTGTGGCTTGGTTAGTTCAGCTGATAGAGCCATAGGCTTCTGTGGCTTGGTTAGTTCAGCTGATAGAGCCGTAGGCTTCTGGGGCTTTGTTAGTTCTGATAGGGCCATAGGCTTCTGGGGCTTGGTTAGTTCAGCTGATAGAGCCATAGGCTTCTGGGGCTTGGTTAGTTCAGCTGATAGAGCCATAGGCTTCTGGGGCTTGGTTAGTTCAGCTGATAGAGCCATAGGCTTCTTGGGCTTGGTTAGTTCAGCTGATAGAGCCATAGGCTTCTGGGGCTTGGTTAGTTCAGCTGATAGGGCCATAGGCTTCTGGGGCTTGGTTAGTTCTGATAGAGCCATAGGCTTCTGGGGCTTGGTTAGTTCAGCTGATAGGGCCATAGGCTTCTGGGGCTTGGTTAGTTCTGATAGAGCCATAGGCTTCTGGGGCTTGGTTAGTTCTGCTGATAGAGCCATAGGCTTCTGGGGCTTGGTTAGTTCTGATAGAGCCATAGGCTTCTGGGGCTTGGTTAGTTCAGCTGATAGAGCCATAGGCTTCTGGGGCTTGGTTAGTTCTGATAGAGCCATAGGCTTCTGGGGCTTGGTTAGTTCTGCTGATAGAGCCATAGGCTTCTGGGGCTTGGTTAGTTCTGCTGATAGGGCCATAGGCTGCTGGGGCTTGGTTAGTTCTGATAGGGCCACAGGCTTCTGGGCTTGGTTAGTTCAGCTGATAGAGCCATAGGCTTCTGGGGCTTGGTTAGTTCTGATAGGGCCACAGGCTTCTGGGGCTTGGTTAGTTCAGCTGATAGAGCCATAGGCTTCTGGGGCTTGGTTAGTTCTGATAGGGCCATAGGCTTCTGGGGCTTGGTTAGTTCAGCTGATAGGGCCATAGGCTTCTGGGGCTTGGTTAGTTCTGCTAGGGCCATAGGCTTCTGGGGCTTGGTTAGTTCTGCTGATAGGGCCATAGGCTTCTGGGGCTTGGTTAGTTCAGCTGATAGGGCCATAGGCTTCTGGTTTTGATGTTTTGAGTTCAATCCCTGTTTCCGTTTCTCAAGATAACGTCGCCACGCCAAGAATATATTCCAGATGTACTGGTGCAAGCACAGGTGTCATGTGACAGAATATCCAAAGTGGTCATGGCATAAGACACAGGCCAACACAAGTCCTATTTGCTGGTAAGGTCCTGAGGTCCTACCTAGCGTATGGGTTTTACATCTTATCTTTGTATCACAATATAAAAATTGGTCAGCTGGCCATCTTCATACCTCTGTCATTCTGGTGTTATCAGCTTAATCAGTTCCATTGCTTTTATTCTTGCTTTTATTGCTTTTATTCTTTCTCCCATTTATAGCCATGCGTGTGTGTGAGTGTGTGTGTGTGTGTGTGTGTGTGTGTGTGTGTGTGTGTGTGTGCGCGTGCGTGTGTGTGCGTGCGTGCGTGCTTGCGTGTGTGTCTGCTTCAGCGCTTAGATTTGATTTTATCAAGATTTTGCGCTATATAAATATTGTAATTATTATTATTATTATTATTATCTTTTATCTCTCTCTCTCTCATTCTCTCTCTTTCTCTCTCTCTCATTCTCTCTCTCTTTCTCTCACCCACAACTCTCTTTTTCACTCACGCTCTCTGTCACCCACTCTCTCTCTCTCTCTCCACCCTCCCTCACTCTCTCTCTCTCTCTGTCTCTCTCTTTTTATATCTCTCTCTCTTTCCCTGGCAAAATTCTGTGGAAAAATCCACTGCCATGGGTAATCATAGATACACACTTACAAGAGGAAAGCAAACAAAAAATTGTTGCTGCATACTTTGGCGACGTGATAGCTCCAGGAGACAATTCATTTATACAGAAACTTTCCGCTCTGAAAAAAAAAGATCAGTCCATTTTAACCGATAAAGTACTGTCAGGTCTGACCAATCTCTAGTCAAAACTTTGGTTGGAGCATATGTGGAACTTCACGATTATGATGAATTCCTCTTGTTCAATCTCTGCTCAAAACTTTGGCTGGAGCATATGTGGAACTTCACGATTTTGATGAATCCCTCTTGTTCAAAGGCCACAAACACATATGACCTACAATATTAATCATTCAGTGATGATTTATGCATGTTATCTTGTGTACACTGCTGATAGTTATACACGTGTAGGTCAGTATGACCGTAATCTGGTAGATAACTGACAGTCTTTCCATCAGTCATGTGACCACTTGTGTTCCTTATACAGCGTATCGTCATCGTCAAACATCAGCTTGTCCCACAATGTGGTCAGACTTGTGTTGTTACACAGTTTTATCATCGCCTGGTTAGCAACTCTTACAATCTCCAGTCGTACTGTTAGTTTTTGAAACACTTGTTATCGTGCACTGGCCTGTACATGTAGTGTGTCTACCATTTACAGTTGTACGTCAAAGTGAGTGCAGTCCTGTCACTGCCTGTAATGTAGTTGTCTACCATTTACAGTGTACGTCAAAGTGAGTGCAGTCCTGTCACTGGCCTGTACATGTAGTGTGTCTACCATTTACAGTTGTACGTCAAAGTGAGTGCAGTCCTGTCACTGGCCTGTACATGTAGTGTGTCTACCATTTACAGTTGTACGTCAAAGTGAGTGCAGTCCTGTCACTGGTCATTCACTCATCTGTCTTCTTTGGTCTCTGTGATGTTGTGATGATGCGACGATACTAATGTACACGACAACATGATCACTGTTACCGTGTGCGTGTGTGTGTTGCGTGTGTGTGCGCGCGCGCGCGTGTGTGTGTGTGTGTGTGGTGTGTGTGTGTGTGTGTATGTGTGTGTGTGTGTGTGTGTATGTGTATGTGTCTGTGTGTGTGTGTGTGTGGTGTGTGTGTGTGTGTGTGTGTATGTGTGTGTTGGGGTGTGTGTGTGTGTGTGTGTGTGACAGTTGTGGTGGTTTTGTTATGAAATTGTGTTGTACGTTAATGCACGTTAAATTACTATGACTTATTTGTGTGTTTGTAGGTTCTCTGTGTCTTCTGTTATTTCCGCCTGTGTACCTTCCTGACTTGGCGCCAAGACAGACAGCGTGTTCCCTGCCTTCACCAAGTCTTCATCACACAAAATGATCGTCACATGTGGAGCCTACATCCAGAGGCCTTTGGTATTTGGAGAAAAGTTCCCATGGTGAAAACTGACTGTAGTGTTTGCTGACTACTTCCTTTGTTTCTGCTTTTGTTGGCAATTCAGATCTGTTCTTTGATTATTTCCTGCCTTTTTCCGTTTTCTGTGCATCGTCAATGAAATAGAAAAGATTTTGAACAAAGTGTTTGGCAAGGTTGGTGAATGGGTTTCTTTCAGTCTCTGTACAGGACTGGTCCGTGTGATTCAGCCTCCTGCCTTGAGTCAGCACCGTTAATTTAAGTGAGGAGGTGGAGGTGGAGGTGGAGGTGTGAGTGAAGAAGATGAGCAGTCTTGGGTCAGGGTGGGGGGTGGACAGCACAGTTCCGGAAGGAGGATTCAGAAAGCCACCCCACCCTCAGACACGTCACAGATCCAGGAGTGACTTTGATGTCCACGGCTGGCACCCGCCGTCCTCTGGTGCTGAGCGTTTCAGGTTGCCCTCACTGCCTGTGGCTGTGGATACCTGTGCTGAAAGGTCCACACACACAGGTATCCGGGACCTGCCGCCACGATGTTTTACAACCACATCTGCTCCCCAGACTGAGAACGTACTGTTGAAGGGTTCCAATAGCACACCTGCCAAAGACGTCCTTGCCAAAGCCAAATATGTGCCAAACATTCCTGCCAGGCACTGTAACACCACACCCATTGCTGTCAAAGACGCTCCTGCCAGATATTCCAGATCCAGTTCTTTCGTCAGCAGACGATCATCAGCTTCTGGTGGTGATGGTAGTGGTGATGATGGGGGTCCTCTGTCAGCAATGGGGGTGGGGGTGGTGGGTTCCTTTCCCCCGGCTGGTTCCTACAGGAGGATGGAGACTGGATGGGGATGTCAGGTAGGGAATGTGTGTGTGTGTGTGTGTGTGTGTGTGTGTGTGTGTGTGTGTGTGTGTGTGTATGTGTGTGTGTGTTAGTGTGTTAGTGTGTGTGTATGTGTGTGTGTGTGTGTGTGTGTGTGTGTGTGTGTGTGTGTGTGTGTGTGTGTGTGTGTGTGTGTGTGTGTGTGTGTGTGTGTGTGTGTGGCTTCTGTCTTTGTGTCTGTTCGTCTGTGTGTCTCTCTGTCTTTGTATCTGTCTGCCTATATGCTTGTTTGTCTGTCTGTGTGTACGAGCGTTTTACCGCCTGAATTCTTTCTATTTCTCTTTGTGGCGGTCTTGACTCATGCGTTTAGAGACTTTGACCAGGGGGGGAGGGGGGTGGTTACATCCAGTTCCACCCAGATGGGAAAACTCTTCAATCTGCAGAAACCCAAAGCCAAAGCCAAGGTGCCCAAAGCAAGGTGCCCAAAGTCAAGGTGCCCAAAGCCAAAAGGTGCCCAAAGCCATCCTTCGAGAATTGCTCTTCACATTTGATAGCATACTGAAAGGTGATTAGGCCTGAAGATCACTATGACTCCAGTCATCACCATAGAAACAGACCACGCCAGCTAAGTAAGTGTAGCATCACAGGCACTGCCAGGGAAGTTGGTGCAAAGGTCAAGGTTATAACATAACACTGAGGGCGCTGGGGACACAGGCGGTAGAGAACTCCAACTTTTCTCGGAACCAGCATCATGAGAGTGATGTCCAGTGTCTCTCCTTCACTGCTTTACCTTCCCCAACCCTGAACGGGATCAGTTACCAAATGTCAGTGTGTGTCTTCGTGTGTATGTGTAAACTGCAGGCCATTTTTATGGTTTTTGTCTGGTGAAGGAACTGAAATTAGGTCTGAGCTTTCTTCAAACAGATCAGACCTCTTCTGTTTCCTTATCTCCTAGTCCAGATCAGTTCCTGTGTCTCAGTTAACACCACTCTGTTAACACACCACTCTGTTAACACACCACTCAGCACACCACTCAGCACACCACTCTGTTAACACACCACTCAGCACACCACACAGTTAACACACCACTCAGCACACCACTCAGTTAACACACCACTCAGCACACCACTCAGTTAACACACCATTCAGCACACCACTCAGATAACACACCACTCAGTAAACACACCACTCAGCACACCACTCAGTTAACACACCACTCAGCACACCACTCAGTTAACACACCACTCAGTTACACACCACTCAGCACACCACTCAGTTAACACACCACTCAGTAAACACACCACTCAGCACACCACTCAGTTAACACACCACTCAGCACCACCACTCAGTTAACACACCACTCAGTAAACACACCACTCAGCACACCACTCAGTTAACACACCACTCAGCACACCACTCAGTTAACACACCACTCAGTAAACACACCACTCAGTTAACACACCACTCAGCACACCACTCAGTAAACACACCACTCAGTTAACACACACTCAGTTAACACACCACTCAGTTAACACACCACTCAATTAACACATCACTCAGTTAGCACAACCACTCAGTTAACACACCACTCAGTTAAACACACCACTCAGTTAGCACCACTCAGTTAACACACCACTCAGTTAACACACCACTCAGTTAACACACCACTCAGTTAACACACCATTCAGTTAACACACCACTCAGTTAACACCACTCAGTTAACACACCACTCAGTTAACACACTACTCAGTTAACACACCACTCAGTTAACACACCACTCAGTTAACACACCACTGAGTCAACACACCACTCAGTTAACACACACTCGTAACACACCACTCAGTTAACACACCACTCAGTTAACACACCACTCAGTTAAACACACCACTCAGTTAACACACCACTCAGTTAACACACACTCAGTTAGCTGACGTACCACTCAGTGAGGCATGTATAGTTACACACTCAGTGAGACCTGACTCAGTGGTACCAGTAAGTGACAACTACAGCTTGACAGTGACCAGTAAGTGACAACTAGAGCTGACAGTGGTCAGTAAGTGACAACTACAGCTGACAGTGGATCAGTAAGTGACAACTAGAGCTGACAGTGTCAGTAAGTGACAACATACAGCTGACAGTGGTCAGTAAGTGACAACTACAGCTGACAGTGACCAGTAAGTGACAACTACAGCTGACAGTGGTCAGTAAGTGACAACTACAGCTGACAGTGGTCAGTAAGTGACAACTACAGCTGACAGTGACAGTAAGTGACAACTACAGCTGACAGTGTCAGTAAGTGACAACTACAGCTGACAGTGACCAGTAAGTGACAACTACAGCTGACAGTGACCAGTAAGTGACAACTACAGCTGACAGTGACCAGTAAGTGACAACTACAGCTGACAGTGACCAATAAGTGACAACTAAGCTGACAGTGGTCAGTAAGTGACAACTACAGCTGACAGTGGTCAGTAAGTGACAACTACAGCTGACAGTGACCAATAAGTGACAACTACAGCTGACAGTGACCAGTAAGTGACAACTACAGCTGACAGTGGTCAGTAAGTGACAAGTGACAACTACAGCTTACAGTGGTCAGTAAGTGAATATTGAGCTGACAGTGACCAGTAAGTGACAACATTACGTGGGCTGGTCACACTCAATAACGATCCCTATACAGATGCTGTGCTATACACCCAGTTGCCATAGAAACGGAAGGCGAAACACGGGACTGACGTCACTTTCAGGATGAAAAAGAAAAAAAAATCGATTTTCATCATAGTTCCACCACCATCGCCACCCCTCCCCCTCTCCCCACCACCATCACCACCCTCCCCCTCTCCCCACCACCATCGCCACCCCTCCCCCTCTCCCCACCACCATCACCACCCCTCCCCCTCTCCCCACCACCATCACCACCCTTCCCTTCCCCTCTCCCCACCACCATCACCACCCCTCCCTTCCCCTCTCCCACCACCATCACCACCTCTCTCCCCACCACCATCACCACCTCCTTCCCTCTCCCCACCACCATCACCACCCCTCCCTTCCCCTCTCCCCACCACCATCACCACCCCTCTCTTCCCCTCTCCCCACCACCATCACCACCATCACACCCCTCCCCTATCCATTCCCCTCTCCCCACCACCATCACCACCATCACCACCATCACCACCCCTCCCCTATCCCTTCCCCTCTCCCCACCACCATCACCACCATCACCAACATCACCACCCCTCCCCTATCCCTTCCCCTCTCCCCCACTATCATCACCACCATCACCATCCCTCCCCTATCCCTTCCCCTCTCCCCACCACTATCACCACCATCACCACCATCACCACCACTCCCCTATCCCTTCCCCTCTCCCCACCACCATCACCACCATCACCATCCCTCCCCTATCCCTTCCCCTCTCCCCACCACTATCACCACCATCACCACCATCACCACCACTCCCCTATCCCTTCCCCTCTCCCCACCACCATCACCACCATCACCACCACTCCCCTATCCCTTCCCCTCTCCCCACCACCATCACCACCACTCCCCTATCCCTTCCCCTCTCCCCACCACCATCACCACCATCACCACCATCACCACCACTCCCCTATCCCTTCCCCTCTCCCCACCACCATCACCACCACTCCCCTATCCCTTCCCCTCTCCCCACCACCATCACCAACATCACCACCACTCCCCTTTCCCTTCCCCTCTCCCCACCACCATCACCACCATCACCACCATCACCACCACTCCCCTATCCCTTCCCCTCTCCCACACCATCACCACCATCACCACCATCACCACCACTCCCCTATTCCTTCCCCTCTCCCCACCACCATCACCACCATCACCAACATCACCACCACTCCCCTATCCCTTCCCCTTCCCCACACCATCACCACCATCACCACCACTCCCCTATCCCTTCCCCTCTCCCCACCACCATCACCACCATCACCACCATCACCACCACTCCCCTTTCCCTTCCCCTCTCCCCAATTTTTACACAACTCGCAGATTCAAACTTCTCTTCAGTCTCCTTTCGTTTGAAAGGGATCATGGTTCTGTCTAACCTGTGGCGTGTGTGTTTGTCTGTAGTGATTTGGGGTGGGATGGCAGGGATAGGCTTGGGGAATTTCTGACTGCAGTTATGTAGGGTGTGGGTGTCTTGCTCTGGAAGACTGGTGATGGCGGAGGTGCTGTGCTACCAGTGCCACATTTTTTTTACAGTTTGTATTTTTGAGGACAGATGGTGGGGTGAAGGTTGATGTTTTATGGTGACGGCGGTGGAGGTTGATGTTTTATGGTGATGGTGATGGAGGTTGATGTTTTATGGTGACGGGGGTGGAGGTTGATGTTTTATGGTGATGGTGATGGAGGTTGATGTTTTATGGTGACGGTGATGGAGGTTGATGTTTTATGGTGACGGGGGTGGAGGTTGATGTTTTATGGTGACGGGGTGTGGTGGTTGATGTTTTATAGTGACGGGGGTGGAGGTTGATGTTTTATGGTGATTGGGGTGAGGTTGATGTTTTATAGTGACGGGGGTGGAGGTTGATGTTTTATGGTGATTGGGGTGAAGGTTGATGTTTTATAGTGACGGGGGTGGAGGTTGATGTTTTATGGTGATTGGGGTGAAGGTTGATGTTTTATAGTGACGGGGGTGGAGGTTGATGTTTTATGGTGATTGGGGTGGAGGTTGATGTTTTATGGTGACGGGGGTGTGTGGTTGATGTTTTATGGTGATGGTGATGGAGGTTGATGTTTTATGGTGATGGTGGTGGTGTTGATGTTTTATGGTGACGGGGGTGGAGGTTGAGTTTTATGGTGATTGGGGTGGTGGTTGATGTTTTATGGTGACGGGGGTGGTGGTGTTGATGTTTTATGGTGACGGGGGTGGTGGTTGATGTTTTATGGTGATGTGGTGGGGTGATACACAAGGACTGGAGACTTTGCCGACATGTGGGTACCAGGTGGCATATAAACTGTTGGAGCTTTCATGCTGTTCATGGTGGACTTGGTGGACATTGCAAACAGCCTGTCTTTGTTTCTGTAACCACACTGATAACCCACTTTGCTTCTGTAACACACTGATACCACACTTTGTTTCTGTAACACACTGATGCCACAACTTTGTTTCTGTAAACACACTTGATTACCATACAACTTTGTTTCTGTAACACACTGATACCACAACTTTGTTTCTGTAACACACTGATACCAAACTTTGTTTCTGTAACACACTGATACCACAACTTTGTTTCTGTAACACACGTACTTGTCTCACTTTGTTTTTCTGTAACACACTGATACCACAACTTTGTTTCTGTAACACACTGATACCACTTTGTTTCTGTAACACACTGATACCACTTTGTTTCTGTAACACACAGATTACCACACAACTTTGTTTCTGTAAACACACCTGATACCACAACACTTTGTTTCTGTAACACACTGATACCACACTTTGTTTCTGTAACACATGATACCACAACTTTGTTTCTGTAACACCACTGATACCAACTTTGTTTCTGTAACACACTGATACCACTTTGTTTCTGTAACACACAGATACCACTTTGTTTCTGTAACACACAGATACCACAACTTTGTTTCTGTAACACACAGATACCACTTTGTTTCTGTAACACACTGATACACACTTTGTTTCTGTAACACACTGATACCACTTTTTCTGTAACACACAGATACCACTTTGTTTCTGTAACACACTGATACCACAACTTTGTTTCTGTAACACACAGATACCACTTTGTTTCTGTAACACACAGATACCACAACTTTGTTTCTGTAACACACAGATACCACTTTGTTTCTGTAACACACTGATACCACAACTTTGTTTCTGTAACACACAGATACCACAACTTTGTTTCTGTAACACACTGATACCACAACTTTGTTTCTGTAACACACAGATACCACAACTTTGTTTCTGTAACACACAGATACCACTTTGTTTCTGTAACACACTGATACCACTTTGTTTCTGTAACACACAGATACCACAACTTTGTTTCTGTAACACACTGATACCACATACTTTGTTTACTGTTAACTAACAACAGATACCACAACTTTGTTTCTGTAACACACAGATACCACAACTTTGTTTCTGTAACACCATGATACCACAACTTTGTTTCTGTAACACACAGATACCACTTTGTTTCAGTAACACAGTGATACCACAACTTTGTTTCTGTAACACACTGATACCACTTTGTTGTTTTGTTCTGTAACACACTGATACCACTTTGTTTCTGTAACACACAGATACCACAACTTTGTTTCTGTAACACACTGATACCACAACTTTGTTTCTGTAACACACAGATACCACTTTGTTTCTGTAACACACTGATACCACAACTTTGTTTCTGTAACACACTGATACCACTTTGTTTCTGTAACACACTGATACCACTTTGTTTCTGTAACACACTGATACCACTTTCTTTCTGTAACACACTGATACCACAACTTTGTTTCTGTAACACACAGATACCACAACTTTGTTTCGTAACACACAGATACCACTTTGTTTCTGTAACACACGATACCACAACTTTGTTTCTGTAACACACAGATACCACTTTGTTTCTGTAACACACAGATACCACAACTTTGTTTCTGTAACACACAGATACCACAACTTTGTTTCTGTAACACACAGATACCACTTTGTTTCTGTAAAACACACTAGATACCCAACTTTGTTTCTGTAACACACGATACCAAATTTGTTTCTGTAACACACTGATACCAACCTTTTGTTTCTGTAACACACACATGATTTAACACATACACTTTGTTTCTGTAACACACAGATACCACTTTGTTTCTGTAACACACAGATACCACTTTGTTTCTGTAACACACGATACCACTTTGTTTCTGTAACACACATGATACCACAACTTTGTTTCTGTAACACAACACTTGTTCTAACACAAACTTTGTTTCTGTAACACACTGATACACAACTTTGTTTCTGTAACACACTGATACCACACTTTGTTTCTGTAACACACTGATACCACTTTGTTTCTGTAACACACTGATACCACTTTGTTTCTGTAACACACAGATACCACTTTGTTTCTGTAACACACTGATACCACAACTTTGTTTCTGTAACACACATGATACCACTTTGTTTCTGTAACACACTGATACCACTTTGTTTCTGTAAACACACTGATACCACTTTGTTTCTGTAACACACTGATACCACTTTGTTTCTGTAACACACTGATACCACTTTGTTTCTGTAACACACTGATACCCAAAATTTGTTTCTGTAACACACTGATACCACCTTTGTTTCTGTAACACATCATGATTTACCAAACTTTGTTTCTGTAACACACTGATACCCACTTTGTTTCTGTAACACACATGATACCACTTTGTTTCTGTAACACACAGATACCACTTTGTTTCTGTAACACACTGATACCACAACTTTGTTTCTGTAACACACTGATACCACAACTTTGTTTCTGTAACACACTGATAACCAACTTTGTTTCTGTAACACACTGATACCACTTTGTTTCTGTAACACACTGATACCACAACTTTGTTTCTGTAACACACTGATACCACACTTTGTTTTCTGTAACACACTGATACCACAACTTTGTTTCTGTAACAGATCACATTTTCTGTAAACATGACACAACTTTGTTTCTGTAACACACTGATACCACACTTTGTTTCTGTAACACACTGATACCACTTTGTTTCTGTAACACACTGATACCACAACTTTGTTTCTGTAACACACTGATACCACAACTTTGTTTCTGTAACACACTGATACCACTTTGTTTCTGTAACACACTGATACCACAACTTTGTTTCTGTAACACACTGATACCACTTTGTTTCTGTAACACACTGATACCACTTTGTTTCTGTAACACACTGATACCACAACTTTGTTTCTGTAACACACAGAAACCACTTTGTTTCTGTAACACACAGATACCACAACTTTGTTTCTGTAACACACTGATACCACAACTTTGTTTCTGTAACACACTGATACCACAACTTTGTTTCTGTAACACACTGATACCACTTTGTTTCTGTAACACACTGATACCACTTTGTTTCTGTAACACACTGATACCACAACTTTGTTTCTGTAACACACTGATACCACAACTTTGTTTCTGTAACACACTGATACCACTTTGTTTCTGTAACACACTGATACCACAACTTTGTTTCTGTAACACACTGATACCACAACTTTGTTTCTGTAACACACTGATACCACAACTTTGTTTCTGTAACACACTGATACCACTTTGTTTCTGTAACACACTGATACCACAACTTTGTTTCTGTAACACACTGATACACTTTGTTTCTGTAACACACTGATACCACAACTTTGTTTCTGTAACACACTGATACCACAACTTTGTTTCTGTAACACACTGATACCACAACTTTGTTTCTGTAACACACTGATACCACTTTGTTTCTGTAACACACTGATACCACTTTGTTTCTGTAACACACTGATACCACAACTTTGTTTCTGTAACACACTGATACCACTTTGTTTCTGTAACACACTCTACCTCTTTGTTTCTGTAACACACAGATACCACTTTGTTTCTGTAACACACTGATACCACTTTGTTTCTGTAACACACTGATACCAACGATGACGACACTAAACAGGAACCATCAGTTAGGTAAAAACCTCAAAACTGAATCAGCGTGTTGTGTTTATGCGCGGGCTTACAGCTTTTACCATGATCATTTGGGATTCATTTCCATCACATGGCATCAGTGAATTTGTTCCCAAGGGCAGACACACTGTCTTGGAAAACCTGAAAGTGACAACTTGAACACAAGTATGTTAGTGTGTGCAGAAGTTCTTTCTGACATCGCAGTTATACCTTCACCAATTGTGGAATGCAAGTAATTATCATCATCATCTCATCATCATCATCATCATCATCATCATCACAGG
>JAPXFY010000018.1:1251913-1266913 GCA_030674185.1 Monoplex corrugatus
TTGTTTGTTGTTGTTGTGTGTGTTGTGTGTGTATGTGGTTGTTGTGTGTGTGTGTGTGTGTGTGTTGTTGGTGTGTTGGTTGTGTGATGTAAGTTGTTGTTGTGTGTGTGTTGATGGTGTTGTTGTGTGGTGTGTAGTGTTTGTAGGTGTGTTTGTTATGTGTGTTGTGTTGTTGTTGTTGGTTTGTTGGTTGCTTAGTTGTTGCATGCTGCTGTGAATGAACTGAATGTGTGCAATTGTGTGACGTGTTGTTGTTGTTGTTGTGTTGCTGTTGTTTGTGTTGTTGTTGTCTTTGTTTTGTGTTGTGTTGTGCTGCTGTATTGATGGTTGTTGCTGTTGTGTCTTTTGTTGTGTGTGTCGTTGTTGATGTTGTTGGCTTGATTGACTGCTGTTTTGATGTGTAGTGATGTATTGTTATGGTTTGTAGTGTTCTTGTTTCATGGATTGTCGTTTTTGGTTTGTTGACGTTCACGCCAGTTTTCAATCTGCCTTTGAATAGACAACATAGAACATGTGCACAAACTTAGTGGACAGTTGTTTGTTTCTTTGTTTGTTTGTTTGTATGTTTGTTTGTTTTTCTGTATGTTGTCAATACAATACTAATAATAAGAGGTACGATAATAGCAACACAATACTAATACTAGGAGGTACGATGACAGCAATACAATACTAATAATAAGAGGTATGATAACAGCAACAGCAACACAATACTAATAATAAGATGTACGATGACAGCAATACAATACTAATAATAGAGGTAGATAACAGCAACAGCAATACAATATAATAATAAGATGTACGATAACAGCAATACAATACTAATAATAAGAGGTATGATAACAGCAACAGCAACACAATACTAATAATAAGAGGTACGATGACAGCAATACAATACTAATAATAAGAGGTACGATAATAGCAACACAATACTAATAATAAGAGTACGATACAGCAATACAATACTAATAATAAGAGGTACGATGACAGCAACACAATACTAATAATAAGAGTACGATACAGCAACACAATACTAATAATAAGAGGTACGATGACAGCAACACAATACTAATAATAAGAGGTACGATTGACAGCAACACAATACTAATAATAAGAGGTACGATGACAGCAACACAATACTAATAATAAGAGGTACGATGACAGCAACACAATACTAATAATAAGAGGTACGATGACTCAGCAACGATGACAGCAATACAATACTAATAATAAGAGGTATGATAACAGCAACAGCAATACAATACTAATAATAAGATGTACGATAACAGCAATACAATACTAATAATAAGATGTATGATAACAGAACAGCAACACAATACTAATAATAAGAGGTACGATGACAGCAATACAATACTAATAATAAGAGGTACGATAATAGCAACACAATACTAATAATAAGAGGTACGATAATAGCAACACAATACTAATAATAAGAGGTACGATGACAGCAACACAATACTAATAATAAGAGGTACGATAATAGCAACACAATACTAATAATAAGATGTACGATGACAGCAATACAATACTAATAATGAGAGGTACGATAATAGCAACACAATACTAAATAATAAGAGGTACGATGACAGCACATACAATACTAATAATAAGAGGTACGATGACAGCAACACAATACTAATAATAAGAGGTACGATGACATCAACAGCAACACAATACTAATAATAAGAGGTACGATAACAGCAATACAATACTAATAATAAGAGGTACGATAACAGCAATACAATACTAATAATAAGAGGTACGATGACAGCAATACAATACTAATAATAAGAGGTACGATGACAGCAACACAATACTAATAATAAGAGGTACGATGACAGCAACAGCAACACAATACTAATAATAAGAGGTACGATGACAGCAACAGCAACACAATACTAATAATAAGAGGTACGATGACAGCAACAGCAACACAATACTAATAATAAGAGGTACGATGTCACAACAGCAACACAATACTAATAATAAGAGGTACGATGACATCAACAGCAACACAATACTAATAATAAGAGGTACGATGACAGCAACAGCAACACAATACTAATAATAAGAGGTACGATGTCATCAACAGCAACACAATACTAATAATAAGAGGTACGATGACATCAACAGCAACACAATACTAATAATAAGAGGTACAATGACAGCAATACAATACTAATAATAAGAGGTACGATGACAGCAACACAATACTAATAATAAGAGGTACGATGAGAGCAATACAATACTAATAATAAGAGGTACGATAATAGCAACACAATACTAATAATAAGAGGTACGATGACAGCAACACAATACTAATAATAAGAGGTACGATGACAGCAACAGCAATACAATACTAATAATAAGAGGTACGATGACAGCAACAGGAACACAATACTAATAATAGGAGGTACGATGACAGCAACAGCAATACAATACTAATAATAAGAGGTACGATGACAGCAACAGCAACACAATACTAATAATAAGACGTACGATGACATCAACAGCAACACAATACTAATAATAAGAGGTACGATGACAGCAACACAATACAATACTAATAATAAGAGGTACGATGACAGCAACACAATTCAATACTAATAATAAGAGGTACGATGACATCAACAGCAATACAATACTAATAATAAGAGGTACGATGACAGCAACACAATACTAATAATAAGAGGTACGATGACAGCAACAGCAACACAATACTAATAATAAGAGGTACGATGACAGCAACAGCAAAACAATACTAATAATAAGAGGTACGATGACAGCAATACAATACTAATAACAAGATGTACGATGACAGCAACACAATACTAATAATAAAGAGGTACGATGACAGCAACAGCAACACAATACTAATAATAAGAGGTACGAAGACAGCAACATCAACACAATACTAATAATAAGAGGTACGATGACATCAACAGCAACACAATACTAATAATAAGAGGTACGATGACAGCAATACAATACTAATAATAAGAGGTACGATGACAGCAACACAATACTAATAATAAGAGGTACGATGACAGCAATACACAGCAACAGCAACACAATACTAATAATAAAATGTACGATGACAGCAACAGCAACACAATACTAATAATAAGAGGTACGATGACAGCAATACAATACTAATAATAAGAGGTACGATGACAGCAATACAATACTAATAATAAGAGGATACGATGACAGCAACACAATACTAATAATAAGAGGTACGATGACAGCAATACAATACTAATAATAAGAGGTACGATGACAGCAACAGGAACACAATACTAATAATAAGAGGTACGATGACAGCAACACAATACTAATAATTAGAGGTACGATGACAGCAACAGCAATACAATACTATAATAATAAGTGGTACGATAACAGCAACAGCAACACAATACTAATAATAAGAGGTACGATGACATCAACAGCAACACAATACTAATAATAAGAGGTACGATAACAGCAACAGCAATACAATACTAATAATAAGAGGTACGATGACAGCAACAGCAACACAATACTAATAATAAGAGGTACGATAACAGCAACAGCAATACAATACTAATAATAAGAGGTACGATGACAGCAACAGCAACACAATACTAATAATAAGAGGTACGATAACAGCAACAGCAATACAATACTAATAATAAGAGGTACGATGACAGCAACAGCAACACAATACTAATAATAAGAGGTACGATAACAGCAACAGCAATACAATACTAATAATAAGAGGTACGATAACAGCAACAGCAACACAATACTAATAATAAGAGGTACGATAACAGCAACAGCAACCCCAATACTAATAATAAGAGTTACGATAATAGCAACACAATACTAATAATAAGAGGTACGATGACATCAACAGCAACACAATACTAATAATCAGAGGTACGATGACAGCAACAGAAACAAATACTAATAATAAGAGATACGATAACAGCAACAGCAATACAATACTAATAATAAGAGATACGATAACAGCAACAGCAATACAATACTAATAATAAGAGATACGATAACAGCAACAGCAATACAATACTAATAATAAGAGGTACGATGACAGCAACAGCAACACAATACTAATAATAAGAGATACGATAAACTGCAACACAATACTAATAATAAGAGGTACGATGACAGCAACAGCAATACACATACTAATAATAAGAGGTACGATGACAGCAACAGCAATACAATACTAATAATAAGAGGTACGATGACAGCAACACAATACTAATAATAAAGGTACGATGACAGCAACAGCAATACAATACTAATAATAAGAGGTACGATGACAGCAACAGCAATACAATACTAATAATAAGAGGTACGATAACATCAACAGCAATACAATACTAATAATAAGAGGTACGATAATCAACAGCAACACAATACTAATAATAAGAGGTACGATGACAGCAACACAATACTAATAATAAGAGGTACGATGACAGCAACACAAATATACATAATAAGAGGTACGAAGACAGCAACAGCAATACAATACTAATAATAAGAGGTACGATGACAGCAATACAATACTAATAATAAGAGGTACGAAGACAGCAACAGCAATACAATACTAATAATAAGATGTACGATGACAACAATACAATACTAATAATAAGAGGTACGATGACAGCAACAGCAATACTAATAATATGAGGCACGATGACAGCAATACAATACAAATAATAAGAGGTACGATGACAGCAACACAATACTAATAATAAGAGGTACGATGACAGCAATACAATACTAATAATAAGAGGTACGATGACAGCAATACAATACTAATAATAAGAGGTACGATGACAGCAACAGCAACACAATACTAATAATAAGAGGTACGATGACAGCAACAGCAACACAATACTAATAATAAGAGGTACGATGACATCAACAGCAACACAATACTGATAATAAGAGGTATGATGACAGCAACACAATACTAATAATAAGAGGTACGATGACAGCAATACAATACTAATAATAAAAGGTACGATGACA
The DNA here is from genome assembly GCA_030674185.1 of Monoplex corrugatus. Taxonomy (NCBI): domain Eukaryota; kingdom Metazoa; phylum Mollusca; class Gastropoda; order Littorinimorpha; family Ranellidae; genus Monoplex; species Monoplex corrugatus. The sequence continues at coordinate 1,256,972 of JAPXFY010000018.1, forward strand.
GCAATACAATACTAATAATAAGAGGTATGATAACAGCAACACAATACTAATAATAAGAGGTATGATGACAGCAACAGAAATACTAATAATAAGAGGTACGATGACAGCAACAGCAATACTAATAATAAGAGGTACGATGACAGCAATACTTTATAACCATCCGTCTAATATCACTCATAGTGAAAAGACGTTAAATCAAAGAACGAACGAACGAACTTATAACCATATAAACACGTGTATCCCGGCTGGACACTTTAACATTGAGAAGTCCGACAGCGACCACCAACAAAACTATTTAAATCAGCTTTTAGTCCAGTTGGCATGACTGCTGACCGACAAAACTGCTCATGCGGAACACAGTGGATTAATCCCTGTGGGATTAGTACCAGGGGATCCTGACCGAGTTATTTACAGGCAAATAACTGAGGAATGCAGTGGACTTGTTGGTGGGATTTTTCCGGGTGGCCATCACTGATGGGGTAAACATTTGGCTGTCTACATGACGTCATTCTGGACTTGTCAGGTAAAAAGTCAGAAAGTCATTTGGGTCTGATCTTTGTTGACCAGCACTCGTGTGACCCAGGACGTATCATTACAAACCGTTTTTAGTCATTGCTAGTCTCCTATTCAGTTCAGCTTACTACGCATTACTCAAAATATGACTTTTTACCGGAGCAAAAAAACAAACCCTCAAGCTGTTAGCTAAGCAGACCACACTCCACTATTGTTGTTGTGCAGTTGGCATCTTTAGTGGGCGAGCATGCTGGGTGTTTATGTTTCCTTTAAGCCAGCCACTGAAATGACTTATACAATCTTTAACGTGCATTATATGATAGTCTGCGTGCATATAACACAAAGGTTGACCTGGAAATGGGAAATAAATCTCCAACCTTTAGCAACTACAGGCAGATCAAACCCAGGACATTCTGAATGGAGCCTGACATCTACCCACCTGACATCTACCTGTCATCTACCTACCTGACATCTACCTGCCATCTATATACCTGACATCTACCTACCTGACATCTACCTCCCTGACATCTACGTACCTGACATCTACCTGACATCTGTCCACCTGCAATCTACCTACCTGACATCTACCTACCTGACATCTACCTACTGACATCTACCTACCTGACATCTACCTACCAGACATCTACCTGACATCTACCTACCTGACATCTACCTCACATTTACCTACCTGAAATCTACCTGACATCTACCTACCTGACATCTACCTATCTGACATCTACCTACCTGACATCTACCTGACATCTGTCCACCTGACATCTACTTACCTGACATCTACCTACCTGACATCTACCCACCTGACATCTACCTGACATCTACCTACCTGACATCTACCTACCTGACATCTACCTATCTGACATCTACCTACCTGACATTACTACCTGCCATTACCTACTGACATCTACCTGACATCTACCTACCTGACATCTACCTACTGACATCTACCTACCTGACATCTACCTACCTGACATCTCTACTGACATACCTGACATCTACCTACCTGACATCTACCTACCTGACATCTACCTACCTGACATCTACCTACCTGACATCTACCTACATCTACCCACCTGACATCTACCTACCTGACATCATACCTGACATCTACCTACCTGACATCTACCTACCTGACATCTACCTACCTGACATCTACCTACCTGACATCTACTACCTGACATTCTACCCTACCTGACATCTACCTACTGACATCTACCTACCTGACATCTACCCTGACATTTACCTACCTGACATCTACCTGACATCTACCTATACTGAACATCTACCTACCTGACATCTACCTGACATCTGTCCACCCCTGACTATCTCTACCTGACATCTACCTACCTGACATCTACCTACCTGACACTACCTACCTGACATCTACTACCTGACATCTACCTACCTGACATCTACCTGACATCTACCTACCTGACATCTACCTACTGCCATCTACCTACCTGACATCTACTACCTGACATCTACCTACCTGACATCTACCTACCTGACATCTACCTACCTGACATCTACCTACCTGACATCTCCTACCTGACATCTACCTGACATCTTACCTACCTGACATCATACCTACTGACATCTACCTACCTGACATCTACCTACCTGACATCTACCTGACATCTACCCACCTGACATCTACCTACCTGACATCTATCTACCTGACATCTACCTACTGACATCTACCTACCTGACATCTACCTACCTGACATATACTACCTGACATCTACCTGACATCTACCTGACATTGACTCTACCTGACATCTACTACCTGACATCTACCTTTACATCTACCTACCTGACATCTACCACCTGACATCTACCTACCTGACATCTACCTGACATCACCTACTGACATCTACCTACCTGACATTTACCTACCTGACATCTACCCTACCTGACATCTACCTACCTGACATCTTACCTACCTGACATCTACCTACCGACATCTACCTGACATCTACCACCTGACATCTACCTGACATCTACATGACATCTACCTGACATCTACCTACCTGACATTTACCCACCTGATCATCTACCACCCTGACATCTTACACCCGACATCTACCTGACATCTACCCTGACATTCTACCCCTGACTTCTCTGACATCTACCACCTACCTGACATCTACTACCTGACATCACTACCCTACATCACCTGACATCTACTACCTGACAATATTACCTACCTGACACTACGATCTACCTATACCTGACATCTACTGACATCTACCACTGACATCTACCTGACATCTACCTACCTGACATTACCTACCTGACATCTAACCTGACATTACCTACATCTACCTACCTGACATCTACCTACCTGACATTACCTACATCTCTGACATCTACCTCACCTGACATCTACCTACCTGACATTCTACCACCTGACATCTACCTACCTGACATCTACCTGACATCTACCTACCTGACATCTACCTACCTGACATCTACCTACCTGACATCTACCTACCTGACATCTACCTACCTGACATCTACCTACCTGACATCTACCTACCTGACAATCTACCTACCTGACATCTACCTAATCTACCTACCTGACATACTACCTACCTGACATTCCTACCTGCATCTACTGACATCTACCACCTGACATCTACCTACCTGACATCTACCTACCTGACATCTACCACTGACATCTACCTACCTGACATCTACCTACCTGACATCTACCTACCTGCATCTACCTACCTGACATCTACCTACCTGACATCTACCTACCTGACATCTACCACCTGACATCTACCTACCTGACATCTACCTACCTGACATCTACCTACCTGACATCTACCTACCTGACATCTACCTACCTGACATCTACCTACCTGCATCTACCTACCTGACATCTACCTACTGACATCTACCTACCTGACATCTACCTACTGACTGACATACTTACCTACCTGACATCTACCTACCTGACATCTACCTGACATCTACTCTGTCATCTACCTACTGACATTACCTACTGACATCTACCTACCTGACATCTACACCCGACATCTCTACTGACATTCCACCTGACATCTACCTACCTGACATCTACCCCTGACATTCTACCTGACATCTACCTACCTGACATCTAACCTGACATACCTGACATCTACCTGACATTACCTACACTACCTGACATCTACACTGACATCTACCTGACATCTGCTACTACTCTACTCTACACCCTGACATCTACCTACCTGATCTATGCACAGACATTACCTGACTTACTACCTACACTGACATTACTGTACATCTACCTATACCTGACATTACCTGACTCTACTACGACATCTACCTGACATCTACTACTGACTACCTGATCTCTAACACCTACCTGACATCTACCATCCTGACTCTAAAACTGACATCTACCTACCTGACATCTACCAATTACCTGACATCTACCTACCTGACATCTACCCACCTGAATCTACAATGTTCAAACAGTATTACTACAATGTTGTGTCAACAGTTATTATGTACAATCTTGTGTCAACAGTTACTAAGTTACAATGTTGTGTCAAACAGTTATTATGTACAATGTTGTGTCAAACAGTTATTATGTACAATGTTGTGTCAAACAGTTATTATGTACAATGTTTGTCAAACAGTTATTATGTACAATGTTGTGTCAAACAGTTATTATGTACAATGTTGTGTCAAACAGTTATTATGTACAATGTTGTGTCAAACAGTTATTATGTACAATGTTGTGTCAAACAGTTATTATGTACAATGTTGTGTAAACAGTTATTATGTACAATATTGTGCACGATTATTATGTACAATGTTGTGTCAAACAGTTATTATGTACAATGTTGTGTCAAACAGTTATTATGTACAATGTTGTGTCAAACAGTTATTATGTACAATGTGTGTGTCAAACAGTTATTATGTACAATGTTGTGTCAGTTATTATGTACAATGTTGTGTCAAACAGTTATTATGTACAATGTTGTGTCAAACAGTTATTATGTACAATGTTGTGTCAAGTTATTATGTACAATGTTGTGTCAAACAGTTGTATTATGTACAATGTTGTGTCAAACAGTTATTATGTACAATGTTGTGTCAGTTATTATGTACAATGTTGTGTCAAACAGTTATTATGTACAATGTTGTGTCAAACAGTTATTATGTACAATGTTGTGTCAAACAGTTATTATGTACAATGTTGTGTCAAACAGTTATTATGTACAATGTTGTGTAAACAGTTATTATGTACAATGTTGTGTCAAACAATTATTATGTACAATGTTTGTGCAGTTATTATGTACAATGTTGTGTCAAACAGTTATTATGTACAATGTTGTGTAAACAGTTATTATGTAGAATGTTGTGCAGAATTATATGTACAATGTTGTGTCAAACAGTTATTATGTACAATGTTGTGTCAAACAGTTATTATGTACAATGTTGTGTCAAACAGTTATTATGTACAATGTTGTGTAAACAGTTATTATGTACAATGTTGTGTCAAACAGTTATTATGTACAATGTTGTGTCAGTTATTATGTACAATGTTGTGTCAAACAGTTATTATGTACAATGTTGTGTAAACAGTTATTATGTAAATGTTGTGCAACAGTATTATGTACAATGTTGTGTCAAACAGTTATTATGTACAATGTTGTGTCAAACAGTTATATAATGTACATATTGTATGTGGTCAAACAGTTATTATGTACAATGTTGTGTACAATAGTGTATTTAGTTAACAATGTTGTGTCAAACAGTTATTATGTACAATGTTGTGTCAAACAGTTATTATGTACAATGTTGTGTCAATTATTATGTACAATGTTGTGTCAAACAGTTATTATGTACAATGTTGTGTCAAACAGTTATTATGTACAATGTTCTGTCAAACAGTTATTATATGTACAATAGTACTGTTGTGTCAAACAGTTAGTATTATATTATGTACAAACAGTATGTTGTTGGTCAAACAGTTATTATGTACAATGTTGTGTCAAACAGTTATTATGTACAATGTTGTGTCAAACAGTTATTATGTACAATGTTGTGTAAACAGTTATTATGTACATGAACTTTTGTGTGTCAAACAGTTATTATGTACAATGTTGTGTAAACAGTTATTATGTACAATGTTGTGTAAACAGTTATTATGTACAATGTTTTGTCAAACAGTTATTATGTACAATGTTGTGTCAAACAGTTATTATGTACAATGTTGTGTCAAACAGTTATTATGTACAATGTTGTGTCAAACAGTTATTATGTACAATGTTGTGTCAAACAGTTATTATGTACAATGTTCTGTAAACAGTTATTATGTACAATATATTGTGCCAGATATTATGTACAATGTTGTGTCAAACAGTTATTATGTACAATGTTGTGTCAAACAGTTATTATGTACAATGTTGTGTCAAACAGTTATTATGTACAATGTTGTGTCAAACAGTTATTATGTACAATGTTGTGTCAGTTATTATGTACAATGTTGTGTCAAACAGTTATTATGTACAATGTTGTGTCAAACAGTTATTATGTACAATGTTGTGTCAGTTATTATGTACAATGTTGTGTCAAACAGTTGTTATGTACAATGTTGTGTCAAACAGTTATTATGTACAATGTTGTGTCAGATATTATGTACAATGTTGTGTCAAACAGTTATTATGTACAATGTTGTGTCAAACAGTTATTATGTACAATGTTGTGTCAAACAGTTATTATGTACAATGTTGTGTCAAACAGTTATTATGTACAATGTTGTGTAAACAGTTATTATGTACAATGTTGTGTCAAACAATTATTATGTACAATGTTGTGTCAGTTATTATGTACAATGTTGTGTTCAAACAGTTATTATGTACAATGTTGTGTAAACAGTTATTATGTAGAATGTTGTGCCAGATATTATGTACAATGTTGTGTCAAACAGTTATTATGTACAATGTTGTGTCAAACAGTTATTATGTACAATGTTGTGTCAAACAGTTATTATGTACAATGTTGTGTAAACAGTTATTATGTACAATGTTGTGTCAAACAATTATTATGTACAATGTTGTGTCAGTTATTATGTACAATGTTGTGTCAAACAGTTATTATGTACAATGTTGTGTAAACAGTTATTATGTAGAATGTTGTGCCAGATATTATGTACAATGTTGTGTCAAACAGTTATTATGTACAATGTTGTGTCAAACAGTTATTATGTACAATGTTGTGTCAAACAGTTATTATGTACAATGTTGTGTCAAACAGTTATTATGTACAATGTTGTGTCAAACAGTTATTATGTACAATGTTGTGTCAAACAGTTATTATGTACAATGTTGTGTCAATTATTATGTACAATGTTGTGTCAAACAGTTATTATGTACAATGTTGTGTCAAACAGTTATTATGTACAATGTTTTGTAAACAGTTATTATGTACAATGCTGTGTCAAACAGTTATTATGTACAATGTTGTGTCAAACAATTATTATGTACAATGTTTTGTCAAACAGTTATTATGTACAATGTTGTGTCAAACAGTTATTATGTACAATGTTGTGTCAAACAGTTATTATGTACAACGTTGTGTCAAACAGTTATTATGTACAATGTTGTGTCAACCAGTTATTATGTACAATGTTGTGTCAAACAGTTATTATGTACAATGTTGTGTCAGTTATTATGTACAATGTTGTGTCAAACAATTATTATGTACAATGTTGTGTCAGTTATTATGTACAATGTTGTGTCAAACAGTTATTATGTACAATGTTGTGTCAAGTCTTTGACATCTGATCTGTCATCAACGTGACCCAACACAATACCTGTATGTTAATTAATATCCAGCCACCATGTGACGATAGACAGCAATAGGTGTCTATGTCAAATTGTCTGTCTACGTGTCTATGTCTGTCTATCTGTCTATTTGGATAGATGTATGTATGTATGTATGTATGTATGTAGGTATGTATGTATGTATGTATGTATGTCATGTAGTATTATGTATGTATGTATTATGTATGTATATATGTATGTATGTATGTATGTCATGTAGTATGTATGTATGTATGTATGTATGTATGTATGTATGCATTATGTATTTGTCATTAGGCCAACATGGCACAGACATAGAGCACTCACCTACCAATCTACCTGCAGTTTGCAGAAGTGCGAATCATTCCCGTGTGATATCCAGTCTACCCAGCTGTCAATGGGTACCTGACTTTATTCCTAGCTGTCAATGGGTACCTGACTTTATTCCCAGCTGTCAGTGGGTACCTGACTTTATTCCCATCTGTCAGTGGGTACCTGACTTTATTCCCAGCTGTCAATGGGTACTTGACTTTATTCCCAGCTGTCAATGGGTACCTGACTTTATTCCCAGCTGTCAGTGGGTACCTGACTTTATTCCCAGCTGTCAATGGGTACCTGACTTTATTCCCAGCTGTCAATGGGTACCTGACTTTATTCAAGTTAGGGAAAAGGTACAGCAACGAGGGAGAGGAGATGGACGCCGCCCTTATGACGCTGGCCCCTAGATATGTTGAGGCCTCTACCACCTCACTCCCCTACGGCCTCACGGAACAATCTTTTGTCTTTTCCTCTCAGTATGGAGGGAGGGATGGAGGGAGGGAAGGATGGACCTATGGGCGGATGGAGGATGGATGCTTGGATGGATGCTTGGATGCATGGATGGACAGATGGATGGATGGATGGATGGATGGATGGATGGATGCTTGGATGGATGCTTGGACGGATGCTTGGATGCATGGATGGACAGATGGATGGATGGATGGATGGATGGGTGGATGGATGGATGGATGGATGGATGGATGGATGGACGGATGGATGGATGGATGAACGGATGGGCGGACGGACGGATGGACGTACGGATTGAAGGATGGAAGGTGAATGTATGGATGGATGGTTGGATATACGTCTACAAGTATGTAGGTAGGTATACATGTGTGTAGAGTTAGGGTCACACCCAGCCAGTTGGAACTGGTCAGTCCTGTCACGTGGGTCCATGTATAAGGGGGACAACTGTGATTGTAGTCACAGGAAGAGTTCTAGCCATGTCCATACTGTGATTGTAGTCACAGGAAGAATTCTAGTCATGTCCATACTGTGATTGTAGTCACAGGAAGAGTTCTAGCCATGTCCATCTGTGATTGTAATCACAGGAAGAGTTCTAGCCATGTCCATACTGTGATTGTAGTCACAGGAAGAGTTCTAGTCATGTCCATCTGTGATTGTAATCAAGGAAGAATTCTAGCCATGTCCATACTGTGATTGTAGTCACAGGAAGAATTCTAGTCATGTCCATCTGTGATTGTAATCACAGGAAGAATTCTAGTCATGTCCATCTGTGATTGTAGTCACAGGAAGAATTCTAGTCATGTCCATCTGTGATTGTAGTCACAGGAAGAGTTCTAGCCATGTCCATCTGTGATTGTAGTCACAGGAAGAATTCTAGTCATGTCCATCTGTGATTGTAATCACAGGAAGAATTCTAGCCATGTCCATACTGTGATTGTAGTCACAGGAAGAATTCTAGTCATGTCCATCTGTGATTGTAATCACAGGAAGAGTTCTGGCCATGGTCCATACTGTGATTGTAATCACAGGAAGAATTCTAGTCATGTCCATACTGTGATTGTAGTCACAGGAAGAGTTCTAGCCATGTCCATCTGTGATTGTAATCACAGGAAGAATTCTAGTCATGTCCATACTGTGATTGTAATCACAGGAAGAGTTCTAGTCATGTCCATACTGTGATTGTAGTCACAGGAAGAATTCTAGTCATGTCCATCTGTGATTGTAGTCACAGGAAGAGTTCTGGCCATGGTCCATACTGTGATTGTAGTCACAGGAAGAATTCTAGTCATGTCCATACTGTGATTGTAATCACAGGAAGAATTCTAGCCATGTCCATACTGTGATTGTAATCACAGGAAGAATTCTAGTCATGTCCATCTGTGATTGTAGTCACAGGAAGAATTCTAGCCATGTCCATCTGTGATTGTAGTCACAGGAAGAATTCTAGTCATGTCCATCTGTGATTGTAGTCACAGGAAGAGTTCTGGCCATGGTCCATACTGTGATTGTAATCACAGGAAGAATTCTAGTCATGTCCATACTGTGATTGTAATCACAGGAAGAATTCTAGCCATGTGTCCATCTGTGATTGTAATCACAGGAAGAATTCTAGTCATGTCCATACTGTGATTGTAGTCACAGGAAGAATTCTAGTCATGTCCATACTGTGATTGTAATCACAGGAAGAATTCTAGTCATGTCCATACAGTGATTGTAATCACAGGAAGAATTCTAGCCATGTCCATACTGTGATTGTAATCACAGGAAGAATTCTAGTCATGTCCATCTGTGATTGTAGTCACAG
>JAPXFY010000018.1:1271913-1296913 GCA_030674185.1 Monoplex corrugatus
GAAATCCACACCCTTTACCACAGAAATCCACACCCTTTATCCAACTGGTGAAGATCTCTGACTGGATGGAACCCCGGACCTTCAGACTCGACTGGAAGTTGGACATTTACATACTTGACTAACAGAGGGGGGGGGGGGGTCAGACAGACAGACAGATTGAATGTTAGACAGACAGACGGACAGTCAGGCAGACAGACAGACGGACAGACAGGCAGGCGACAGACAGACAGATTGAATGTTATACAGACAGACGGACAGTCAGGCAGACAGACAGGCAGACAGGCAGACAGGCAGACAGACAGACGGACAGTCAGACAGGCAGACAGACAGACGGACAGTCAGACAGACAGACAGACAGATATACAGGCACACAGACAGACAGACAGGCAGACAGACAGACAGACAGACAGACAGGCAGAGAGACAGACAGACTGACAGTCAGGCCAGACAGACAGACAGACAGACACACTGACAGACAGACGTAGGTGTGTGTTTGACAGGTGAGCCATACTTGTGGTAGATGGATCTGTAGGATGTCAATGTTCGGGGCTTTAACATGTAAGTTGTTTCAATGACACATTGACACAAGGATAGCGCACGTATGGGTCTTCCGTAGTGGGTGGCTTTGTCAGTTAGAGCAACACGCTGATAACGGAATGATTATGGGTCCCTCTGCCAGACAGGCCACAGTCCATCATACAGCTGTGACGCCAGCCTCACGATGATGACGCTTGCCCTGAGATACTTGAGGTCTCTACCACTCACCCCTTTACGATGGCAGGGGCATGGGACAACATTTACTCCTTTAACTTTTATCAAGACTTTGCCAGATAGTTGAGGGCAGATGTGGGCGGAGCGCATGTGGAATTGTCCAAGTGCGATACATCCTTCTTTCAACAAAGTCCACACTGCAGACAGTGGACTGGTGTTGTGGGTGTCAGTGTGTCAGTGTAGGTGTAAGTGTGTCAGTGTAGGTGTCAGTGTGTCAGTGTAGATGTCAGTGTGTCAGTATAGGTGTAAGTGTGTCAGTATAGGTGTCAGTGTCAGTGTGTCAGTGTAGGTGTAAGTGTGTCAGTATAGGTGTAAGTGTGTCAGTGTAGATGTCAGTGTGTCAGTATAGGTGTCAGTGTAGATGTCAGTGTATCAGTGTAGGTGTCAGTGTGTCAGTGTAGATGTCAGTGTGTCAGTGTAGATGTCAGTGTGTCAGTGTAGGTGTCAGTGTGTCAGTGTAGATGTCAGTGTGTCAGTGTAGGTGTCAGTGTGTCAGTGTAGATGTCAGTGCGTCAGTATAGTTGTAAGTGTGTCAGTGTAGGTGTCAGTGTAGATGTCAGTGTGTCAGTGTAGATGTCAGTGTGTCAGTGTAGGTGTCAGTGTGTCAGTGTAGATGTCAGTGTGTCAGTGTAGGTGTCAGTGTGTCAGTGTAGGTGTCAGTGTGTCAGTGTAGATGTCAGTGTGTCAGTGTAGGTGTCAATGTGTCAGTGTAGGTGTCAGTGTGTCAGTCTAGATGTCAGTGTATCATTGTAGGTGTCAGTGTGTCAGTGTAGATGTCAGTGTGTCAATGTAGATGTCAGTGTGTCAGTGTAGATGTCAGTGTGTCAGTGTAGGTGTCAGTGTGTCAGTGTAGATGTCAGTGTGTCAGTGTAGGTGTCAGTGTGTCAGTGTAGATGTCAGTGTGTCAGTGTAGATGTCAGTGTGTCAGTGTAGGTGTCAGTGTGTCAGTGTAGGTGTCAGTGTGTCAGTCTAGATGTCAGTGTATCATTGTAGATGTCAGTGTGTCAGTGTAGATGTCAGTGTGTCAATGTAGATGTCAGTGTGTCAGTGTAGATGTCAGTGTGTCAGTGTAGATGTCAATGTGTCAGTGTAGGTGTCAGTGTGTCAGTGTAGATGTCAGTGTGTCAGTGTAGATGTCAGTGTGTCAGTGTAGTTGTCAGTGTAGTTGTCAGTGTGTCAGTGTAGTGTCAGTGTGTCAGTGTAGATGTCAGTGTGTCAGTGTAGTTGTCAGTGTAGTTGTCAGTGTGTCAGTGTAGTGTCAGTATGTCAGTGTGTCAGTGTAGGTGTCAGTGTGTCAGTGTATGTGTCAGTGTAGATGGCAGTGTGTCAGTGTAGGTGTCAATGTGTCAGTGTAGGTATCAGTGTGTTGCTGTGTCAGTGTAATTGTCAGTATGTCCGTGTAGATGTCAGTGTGTCAGTGTAGGTGTCATTGTGTCAGTGTGTCAGTATGTTTTTGTGTCAGTGTAGGTGTCAGTATGTCAGTGTGTCAGTGTAAGTGTCAGTGTGTCAGTGTAGTTGTCAGTGTGTCAGTGTAGTTGTCAATGTAGGTGTCAGGGTATAAGTGTGTCAGTGTTGGTGTCAATGTGTTGGTGCGGGTGTCAGTGCGTTGGTGTGTCAGTGTAGGTGTCAGTGTGTCTGTGTAGGTGTCAGTATAGGTGTCAGTGTAGGTGCCGGTGTGTCAATATAGGTGTCAGTGTAGGTGTCAGTGTCTGTGTAGGTGTGAGTGTGTCAGGATATGTGTCAATGTAGGTGTCAGTGTGTCAGTGTAGGTGTCAGTGTAGGTGCCAATGTCGGTGTCTGTCAGTGACACTTGACAGCCTGACCAGAGTCATCACAAAGTCAGGTGTGTGGCTGTGTTGGACTGATGTGGTCAACGTTTCACAGTGGTGAGGGCACTTTTCGTCACGACACTCACGGTCACTCACACACACACACACACACACACACACACACACACACACACACACACACACACAACACTCACAACACACACACACAACATCACACACACAACACTCACACACACAACACCACACACACACACACAACACACACACACACAACACACACACACACACACACAACACACACACACACAACACACACACACACACACACACACACACACACACACACACACAACACACACACACGTCGCAGCCATACAGGCGTGACGGTCAAAAGGTACCTGCAGTGGCGGCAACAGTAACGCTAACAGCGCTGTGTGTGCTTCTGTCTTCCGTTTCAGCGAAGGCTGGCACAGTTTGTCCCGAGCTGACATTGTGAAGGCCCGGCACATTGTGTGTCTGTGTGTCTGTGAGTTTGTCTGGTACAGACAGACAATATCGTTTAGATAGTACACATTGTGTGTCTGTGTAGTCTGTGAGTAGGTCTGATACAGACAGACAATATCGTTTAGATAGTACACATTGTGTCTGTGTAGTTTTGGTGTAAATAGACGATGTCATAATGGTAGACCCAGCATACATGATACTGTCTGTCTTATATAGTTCTGGTGTAAATAGACGATATGGTGTGAACCCAGCATAGTGTGTGTCTGTGGGTATCGTGTAGACCCGGAATATTGTGTCTGTGTGTATCGTGTAGACCCGGAATATTGTGTGTCTGTGTGTATCGTGTAGACCCGGAATATTGTGTGTCTGTGTGTATCGTGTAGACCCGGAATATTGTGTGTCTGTGGGTATCGTGTAGACCCGGAATAATGTGTGTCTGTGGGTATCATGAAGACCCAGAATATTGTGTGTCTGTGGGTATCGTGAAGACCCGGAATATTGTGTGTCTGTGGGTATCGTGAAGACCCGGAATATTGTGTGTCTGTGGGTATCGTGTAGACCCGGAATATTGTGTGTCTGTGGGTATCGTGTAGACCCGGAATATTGTGTGTCTGTGGGTATCGTGTAGACCCGGAATATTGTGTGTCTGTGGGTATCGTGTAGACCCGGAATATTGTGTGTCTGTGGGTATCGTGTAGACCCGGAATATTGTGTGTCTGTGGGTATCGTGTAGACCCGGAATATTGTGTGTCTGTGGGTATCGTGTAGACCGGAATATTGTGTGTCTGTGGGTATCGTGTAGACCCGGAATATTGTGTGTCTGTGGGTGTCGTGAAGCCCCGGAATATTGTGTGTCTGTGGGTATCGTGTAGACCCGGAATATCGTGTGTCTGTGAGTAGTCGCTGTCTTTGACTTCACTGTGAAGAAGACAGACGTGGACATTGTGTGAGTGACAGACAGGTTCTTCTCTCCCCAACTGTCTTCTTTAACTTTCAGAACTTAACTGGTTTGGGAGAAGGACCAGTATTTACACCTGTCTTGAGACTTCACAGGTAAGGATGCTACTAACGTGGACTTCATAACCATGCTATTACGTGGACTTTATAACAATGCTACTGATGTGGACTTTATAACGATGCTACTAACGTGGACTTCATAACGATGCTATTGACGTGGACTTTATAACAATGCTACTGATGTGGACTTTATAACGAAGCTACTGACGTGGATTCATAACGATGCTATGACGTGGACTTCATAACGATGCTATTGATGTGGACTTTATAACGATGCTACTGACGTGGACTTTATAACGATGCTATTGATGTGGACTTTATAACGATGCTATTGATGTGGACTTTATAACGATGCTACTGACGTGGACTTTATAACGATGCTACTGACGTGGACTTCATAACGATGCTATGATGTGGACTTTTTAACGATGCTACTGACGTGGACTTTATAACGATGCTACTGACGTGGACTTTATAACGATGCTACTTGATGTAGACTTTATAACGATGCTACTGACGTGGACTTTATAACGATGCTACTGACGTGGACTTCATAACGATGCTACTGACGTGGACTTCATAAACGATGCTACTGTGACGTGGACTTCATAACGATGCTATTGAAGTGGACTTTATAACGATGCTATTGATGTGGACTTTGTAACGATGCTATTGAAGTGGACTTCATAACGATGCTATTGAAGTGGACTTTATAACGATGCTACTGATGTGGACTTCATAACGATGATCATTTGATTTAACACAGTGCAAACTGTCCATGTCAGACTTTGCTTCGTGTACATGACAGTATCAACACCGCTAACAGGCCACACCACGTTGAAAACATCGGTTCTCGTCCAGTTACCCGTGCAAAGCAACATTCGGCCCAGTTATTACTTAAACGGGTGGCTGTGTGGGAACACACACATACTGTTTTACACAGAGAGCGACCCATTCGCTCAGTGGTTAGAGCACCAGGCTCATTACGGAGGCTTGTGGGGTCAACCGTCGGCCGGCCATTTTTGAATAGACCTTGTCCGTGCGTAGGGTTTTGATGAGGTTAGGGAGTCTGCCAGATGGTTGCTGGCAGATTTGGGTGGAGCGCGTATGGAATTGTTCGAGTGCGATGACTTCCTCTTGAACACACTACAAACACAGCACCACAACATTATTAAACGTAACACATGACAGCAGGCAATAAAATAAGGAAATGTTGAGTTTTAGGAACCAGTAGTATAAGTCACAAATAATGAGAGAGAGGAGAATCACATTATTCATCATCATCGTCATCATCATCACGTGGCCTGCCGCATAGCGTTGTCGATCATGGCCCTCCATACCAATCTATCCTTTGTCGCTGCAAGTACATCTCCCACCCTCTCTGTCTCCATCCACTCTGCAAATCTGTCCAACATTTTGTCTCTGGGTCTGCCTGGTGCTCTTTTTTCCTCCAGCTTTCCTGCTGTGACTAGGTACTCTAATTTCTCTTGCCTTATAAAACGTCCTATAAATGTTGCTTGTCTTTTCATCATCTTCTTCATTTGTGTTGTTTCTGTATCTGCCTCTTTCAAGACTATCTCGTTTGTTTTCTTTGCTGTCCATGGAACTCTTAACATTCTTCTTAGAAACCACATCTCAGCTGTCTCCATCTTGTTCTGACTGTGCGTGTTGACTGTCTACGCCTTACGTCCGTGCATCTTATCGGTTCTATATATCACTGGATAACTCTCTTCCTGATGTTCACTGATAGGCACTTATTGGTTAAAAACGCGTTTCATTTTCTTGAATGCTGTTTTAGCTTGGCCAATTAAATGAATACAACTACATCTTCACACACACACATACACACACACACACACACACACACACACATACACACACACATACACACATACACACACGCACGCACGCACGCACGCACACACACACCCCACACACACACACCACACACACACACACACACACACACACACCACTCACAACTCATACACACACACACACACAACACACACACACACACTCACACATACACACACACACACATACACACACACACACACACACACACACACACACACAACACACAATACACACACACATACACACATACACACACACACACACACACACACACACACACACACACACACACACACACACACACACATCACACACAACACACACACACATACACACACACACACACACACACACAAACACCACAATACACACACACACACACACACAATACACACCACACACATACACACAACACACATACACACACACACAACACACCACACACACATACACACACACACACACACACCACACTATACACACACACACCACTCACACCATACACCACACACACACACCACACACAACACACCACACACCACTCACACTCATCACACACACACACCACTCACACTCATACACACACACACACACCACTCACACTCATACACACACACACCCCTCACACTCAACACACACACACACACTCACACTCATACACAACACACCACTCACACTCATACACACACACACCACTCACACTCATACACACACACACCACTCACACTCATACACACACACACACCACTCACACTCATACACACACACACACTCACACTCATACACACACACACATCACACTCATACACACACACACCACTCACACTCATACACACACACCACACACAACTCACACTCATACACACACAACCACTCACATCATACACACACACACCACTCACACTCATACACACACACACACCACTCACACTCATACACACACACACCACTCACACTCATACACACACACACACCACTCACACTCATACACACACACACCACTCACACTCATACACACACACACCACTCACACTCATACACACACACACCACTCACACTCATACACACACACACCACTCACACTCATACACACACACACATCACACTCATACCACACACCCATCACACTCATACACACACACACCACTCACACTCATACACACACACTCATCACACACACCTCACACTCATACACACACACCACTCACATCATCACACACACACCACTACATCATACACACCACACTCACACTCATAACAACACAACATCACACTCTACCAACACACTCACTACAACACATCTAACACACACTAATTAACACACACCACTCACACTCATCACACACCACTACATCATACACACAACACTTTACACTCATACACATACTACACACACTCCATCATCAACAGACACACCCATCACACTCATACACGTGCGTATTTGTGTTTGCTCGTTGTGTTTTTTTTTTATTATTTTTATTATTATTATTATTATTATTATTATTATTATTATTATTATTATTATTATTATTATCTATAATAAAAACATTATTATCATCATTCTTATTATTTTTACTATTATTGGTGGTGGTGGTGGTGGTATCATCATCATCATCATCATCATCATTATTCCCCTATGGGATGTTGAGAATTCTGTCAGTATAGATAGTATCCCCATCTTCTGGAAATTCTGTGCTCGAAATTTGCTCCTTTCTGTCACTCTCTTTGTTTCTGCCTTGCTCCTTTACTTTCGATTCTGCCATCTCTGACAGAACAGAGGAAATTTCTAGCACAGAATTTCCAGAAGGTGAGTATGCTATTTACACTGAAAGAGCTCCCAACATCGGCATGGGAGGGAATCGTTATATCTGGTCTTTTAATACTGATTTGTTGGTGGATTTTTTTCATGGGATCGATTGTTTTGTTTTCTTGTTTTTCTAGATGGTTTTTCTGTTAGTGTACAGGAGGTGTCCGTTTTTGTCAAATACGAACTGCTAACGGCTGTGTGGATTACTGTGTGCAGACAGAGAGACAGACACACACCACAGACGTCATGCAAAACTATCGTCAGACAGGTAACCTCTCTACTTGTTGTTGTTGTAGTAGTAGTGGTGGTGGTGGTGGTGGTGGTGGTGGTAGTAGTAATAGTAATAGAAGTAGTAGTAGTAGAATAATGGTGGTGGTGGTGGTGGTGGCAGTAATGGTTGTAGTAGTAGGGGGTGGTGGTGGTGGTGGTGGTAATAGTAATAGAAGTAGTAGTAGTAGTAGAAGTAATGGTGGTGGTGGTGGTGGTAGTAATGGTTGTAGTAGTAGTGGTGGTGGTGGTAGTAGTAGTAGCAGTAGTAAAGGATGAATAGTGGTAGTGATAATAGCAGCAACAGCAATAATAGTAATACTAGCAGTAGTAATAGTAGCAGTAGTAGTAGTAAAGGAGGAGTAATGGTAGTAGTAGCAGCAGTAGCAACAGCAATAGTAGTAAAAGTAGCAGTAGTAACAGTAGTAGTAGTAGTAGTAATAGTAGTTATAGATAGTAGTTATAGTAGTAGTAGTAGTAGTAGTAGATAGTAGTAGTAGTAGTAGTAGAATAGTATAAATAATAAGTAGTAGTAATAGTAGTAGTATATAATAGTTAGTAGTATAGTATAGTAGTAGTAGTAAACAAAGTAGTAGTAGTAATAGTAGTAGTAGTAAGCAATGGTTGTAACAGACCGTTGTGGTGGACGTCTCCACCGTCTTTGGCACAACCTGCCTCCTGCCCGACGTCACTTTCCGTCTCCTGCTTCTACGTCTCCTCCACTGTCCCTGCCCTCGACCTCGCTGCTGCAAACTTCGTCTCCTCCTCTGCCATCTTCACCTTTGCCTTCTGTCCTGATAGTACCGCCTTCACCTTCTGTCCCGCTGGTGCCGCCTTCACCTTCTGCCCCGCCGGTGCCGCCTTCGTCTTCTGTCCCGCCGGCGCTGCCGTCGTCTTCTGTCCCGCTGGTGCCGTCTTCATCTTCTGTCCCGCCAGTGCCGCCTTCATCTTCTGTCCCGCTGGTGCCGCCTTCATCTTCTGTCCTACGGGTGCCGCCTCCGTCTTCTGTCCTACGGGTGCCGCCTTCGTCTTCTTTCCGTCGTTGTTGCCTTCGTTTTCTGCCCCGCTGGTGTCGCCTTTGTCTTTTGTCCCGTCTGTGCCGCCTTCGTCGCCACCTCGGCCCCACCATATGACTGTGATAAACTAAAATTTGCCTTTTTAATGCTCAGTCAACATGCAAGGATGGCAAAGCCGAAGTCATTGCTGACTTTATCGCAGATGAGCATGTTGACATTGCTTTTATCACAGAGACATGGCTTAACCCCCTTGGTCAGAACCTATACATGCTAGCCTCACTCCGAGTGGTTACAGGCTTGCTTCTTTCCATCGCTCATCCCGAGGTGGCGGTATCGCCATCCTCTACAACGACTCACTCCATTCCCGCCTATCTTTCTCGCAGTCTCTGCCTTTCTCCCATCCTTCTTTCGAGCATGTTGAAGTATCCTTCCAATCCACCCCTCACCCCATCACCTTCTCCTGTGTCTATCGACCCCCACCTAGCTCTGCCAACAAACTCACCACATCCACGTTTCTCTCTGACTTTGACCAACTGCTTGACCACTACTGCCTCTTACCTGGAAATCTCATCATTCTAGGTGACATCAATGTCCACTATGACAACACTCACCGTTATGACACAAGACATATCATCAACTCTGTCCAATCACAATATGACTCAACACATTTCTGAACAACCCATCAAAAAGATCACATTCTTGACTGGATCATTTCTCGTGATCACCACAATTCAGCTACTGACAACTGCTTAGTTCATTCTACCCGTCTAACTTCAGCCCTTCCATCTGACCACTCTGCAATTCTCTGTTCTCTTGACATTTCTCCTCCTTCCCGTACCACGACACAGTGACTCGACGCAATCTCAAATCTATCGACCTCTCCACATTTTCATCTGATGCCTCCCGTCTCCTTTCTGAAAAGTCACATAACCTTGCCGATGAATTCTATACTACTCTCCACCATCTTCTGGACACTCTTGCTCCAGCCACAACCCGTCTTTTACCTGACCGCCCCCCTACCCCCTGGCTCACTCATAAGATTGCCTGTGCAAAACGTGCCCGCCGCAGAGCAGAGCGCCGCTGGCGCAAATCCAAACTCACTGTACACAGGCAACTTTTCCAAGCCTCTAAAACAAAAGTATCCACCCTCATTGCATCCGCAAAAACAAGCTATTTCCAAACCAAAATCCTGAATGCCTCTTCTTCAAAAGAACTCTTTACAACCATGAATCATCTCCTTGGCACACGAAAAGATTTACCTCTCCCAACAAAACATACAAATGAAGAACTCCCATCTGTATTCTCCAAGTATTTCACCACCAAAATACAAACTCTTCGTGACAGGCTTGACAGGACCCAACCTGCATGACCCTTCCTTCTCTGGCACACCTCTTACTACTTTTACCCCAGTCTCACAAGAAGAAATTTTCAACACAATCAGATCCATGTCGTTCAAAACCTGCGAACTGGATCCTCTTCCAGGTTCTCTCTACTCCGACTGTCTCCCTACTCTCCTCCCATTCATCACTGACATCATCAACACTTCTCTTCAAACTGGAACTGTCCCAGATTCTTTCAAGTCTGCTATCGTTCACCCTCTCCTCAAGAAACACAATTTAGACCCAAATGAACTGAAAAATTACCGGCCTATCTCTAATCTCTCTTTCTTGTCAAAACTCCTTGAAAAAGTCTCCTCAACCAGCTGAACTCTCACCTGTCTGCCAACAATCTCCTCAATCCTTTCCAGTCAGCCTACCGCCAGTGCCATAGCACTGAAACTGCCCTACTACACATTCTCAACAATCTCCTCCTTGCAACTGATACTGGCAAAGTCTCTCTCCTCACACTCCTTGATCTGTCTGCAGCCTTTGTTACCATTGACCATGGTATTCTCCTTTCTAGACTTCATCATACTTTTGGCATCTCTGACATTGCTCTCTCCTGGCTCACTTCATACCTATCAAACAGAAAACAAACTGTTCTCATCAATGGCACTTACTCTCAACCTGCATACCTGACCTGTGGTGTTCCACAAGGATCTGTCCTTGGCCTGTTCTTTTCACTCTTTACACCTCCCCCCTGTCCACCATCATCAACTCCCACTCTATAAAACACCACTTCTATGCTGATGACACCCAACTTCAAGACAGTGACTCACCTGATAATATACAGCGCCTGTTGATTCGCACCACTGAGTGTTATTCGGACATTAAGAACTGGATGACACACAATAGACTTCAGCTTAATGACGACAAGACAGAAGCTATCCTCATTGGCACCCATCAGAAACTTTCTCAGCTGCCTCCTCTTTCTCTCCCATTATGTAACACATCAGTCCCAATTTCTGATTCAGCTAAAAACCTTGGTGTCTGCATTGACTCTACCCTCTCCATGAACAACTTTGTTTCTCAAACTGCCAGATCTTGCTATTATCATCTCCATCGAATAAGCCTGATCAGGAAGTATCTCTCTGTCGAAACAACTGCAAAACTCGTTCTCGCCTTCATAATGTCTCGCATTGACTATTGCAATTCACTCCTGTCTGGTCTTCCTGCCTCCACCATTCAAATCCTACAGCGCATTCAAAACAATGCTGTACACCTTGTACTCAAAAAGAAAAAAGCTGACCACATATCTCCTCTCCTGGCACAACTTCACTGGCTCCCTGTATCAAAGCGCATACAGTACAAACTAGACACCATGTGCTACAAAAGCCTCAATAGCGCAGTCCCCGATTACCTGTCAAGCCTACTTGAGATTTATGTTCCCTCACGTACCCTCCGCTCTGCCTCCGATCCTCTGACTTTTCGCTTTCCACGCACAAAGCTCAATACCTGTGGTCCACGAGCCTTCTCTGTTTCTGGTCCACTCTCCTGGAACAAACTTCCTCTCTCAGTCCGTCAGCAACCTACTTTTATCTCCTTCAAGTCCGCTCTCAAAACTCACCTTTTCTCCTCCACATAAAATCCTAACCTCACTCAACCCCCCCCCACCCCCACCCCTCTGCAGCCTGTCTCCGCTCGGAGGGGAATCACATGGTTATAATATATAATTGTATATGCTATGCTCTCTATGGTTTTCCATTGCTTTTATTCTTGCTTTTATTGCTTTTATTCTTTCTCCCCATTTGTAGCCATGCTGTTGTGTGTGTGTGTGTGTGTGTGTGTGTGTGTGTGTGTGTGTGTGTGTGTGTGTGTGCGTGCGTGTGTGTGCGTGCGTGCGCGCGTGTGTGTCTGTTTCAGCGCTTAGATTTGATTTTGTCAAGATTTTGCGCTATATAAATATTGTAATTATTTAATTATTATTATTACCGTTGTGCTGAATTGCTTTCCTTCAGTCTGAACGCCGGAAGCGAAGTGTAAGCCATGGCTATCTGAAATCTATCACCGTTAAAACCTTCTGAAGTTGTACATGGTCTCTCCTGTCTTTCAGATTGCCCCGATCCTGTTAGTCTGTCACTACAAATCTTGCACAGACTTCTAGATGAGCGTGCACCCTCAACTGTCCCAGTTCTGCCTGACCGTCCATCTGCACCTGGTACACAGTGAAGTAAGGGCAGCCAAACCAACTCGTAGACTTGCCGTCGTCAGTGGCAGTTCTCTAAAATTGTAGTTCATTGACAAATTTTTCGAGAACTTGTGAACAGAGGTATTAAAATGAAAAGAGTAACAAAAGCCAATGTTGACTATTTCTCTATCCGGGATCTTGAATCTACAACACATGTCTGACTTTTCCGGTACTACTAGCTACCAAGTCATCACCACTTCCCTCTAACATCAGTCTTCCAGATCTCCCAGGGGCTTTTTCAATGTTTTCCTTTCCAAACATAATAATCTTCGAACCATGCCAGACAAAACCTCTTTTTTTTTCTCATCATCTCTTAATCCTCCATTCTTCGGCCTCCCGCTCAACGAATTCCAACCAGTTTCTGAAATTGTGATTGCCAGCATCCTGAAAGCAATGTTATACAAAGCTTGTGAACTTAACCCCATACCTGTGTCTCTCTTTTCATTAACACTTCCTGAGCTTCTTCCATCCATAATGCGTGTCATCAACACCTCATTTCTCTCTGGATCTGTCCCGTCTTTTCTCAAGACAGCCATTGTTCAACCTGGACTGAAAAGAATAATCTCGATCCTGTCTCCAATTTGCCGTTCCTTTCCAAGCTTCTTTGGAAAATGGTTTTGAAACAGCTGAATAATCACCTCTGAGCCAACAATCTGTACTGTCCATTTCCGTCAGAAGACTGAGCCAACAATCTGTACTGTCCATTTCAGTCAGAAAGACTGAGCCAACAATCTGTACTGTCCATTTCAGTCATAAAGTCTGAGCCAACAATCTGTACTGTCCATTCATCATAAAGTCTGGCCAACAATCTGTACTGTCCATTTCAGTCAGAAAGTCTGGGCCAACAATCTGTACTGTCCATTTCAGTCATAAAGTCTGGGCCAACAATCTGTACTGTCCATTTCAGTCATAAAGTCTGAGCCAACAATCTGTACTGTCCATTTCAGTCAGAAAGTCTGGGCCAACAATCTGTACTGTCCATTTCAGTCAGAAAGTCTGAGCCAACAATCTGTACTGTCCATTTCAGTCATAAAGTCTGGGCCAACAATCTGTACTGTCCATTTCAGTCAGAAAGTCTGGGCCAACAATCTGTACTGTCCATTTCAGTCATAAAGTCTGGGCCAACAATCTGTACTGTCCATTTCAGTCATAAAGACTGGGCCAACAATCTGTACTGTCCATTTCCCTCAGCTTTCTGTTATGACCACAGCACCGAAACTGCTGTTGTTCATATCACGATTCATTGTTGTTTTCATGTGATTGTGGCCGAAATTCTCTACTTATTCTTTTAGATCTTTCTGCTGCTTTTGATACCATTGACCACTCTGTCCTACTCTCTCGACCTGAGCACACATTTGGAATCAAATTTAATATTCTTTCTTATTTATTGTCATACCTGTCTGACCACTTTCAGTCAGTCATGGTAAATGAGTCCAAGTCCCAGCCAATGAATTTATATATGGGGTCGCCCAAGGCTCTGTATTTGGGCCAGTTCTCCTCACACTCTACACCTCATCACAGACAATGACATCAGTCAGCACAACATCATGTATCCATGCTGATGACTCCCAGCTCTACAACGGTGCATCTCCTGAAAATCTTTCAACTTTTCTTTCCGAAGCTCATTGGCACCAGGCACAAGCTTTCCGCTGTAATAGTTTGTTCTCTCCAACCAGGTGACAACACCATTGAAGGTTGGTGACAATAATAGGTTGGTGACAGTACTATTGTAGGTTGTGACAGTACTATGTAGGTTGGTGACAGTACTATTGAGTGGTGACAACACTATGTAGTTGGTGACAACACTATTGTAGGTTGGTGACAACACTATTGTAGGTTGGTGACAGTACTATTGTAGGTTGGTGACAACACTATTGTAGGTTGGTGACAGTACTATTGTAGGTTGATGACAAAACTATTGTACGTTTGACAACACTATTGTAGGTTGGTGACAACACTATTGTAGGTTGGTGACAACACTATTGTAGGTTGGTGACAATACTATTGTAGGTTGGTGACAACACTATTGTAGTTGGTGACAACACTATTGTAGGTTGTGACAACACTATTGTAGGTTGGTGACAACACTATTGTAGGTTGGACAACTATTGTAGGTTGGTGACAACACTATTGTAGGTTGGTGACAACACTATTGTAGGTTGGTGACAACACTATTGTACATAGGTTGGTGACAACACTATGTGGGGGGGGGGGGGGGGGGGGGGGGGGGGGGGGGGGGGGGGGGGGGGGGGGGGGGGGGGGGGGGGGGGGGGGGGGGGGGGGGGGGGGGGGGGGGGGGTTTTTTTTTTTTTTTTTTTTTTTTTTTTTTTTTTTTTTTTTTTTTTTTTTTTTTTTTTTTTTTTTTTTTTTTTTTTTTTTTTTTTTTTTTTTTTTTTTTTTTTTTTTTTTTTTGTAGGTTGGTGACAAACTATTGTAGGTTGGTGACAACACAATTGTAGGTTGGTGACAGACTAATTGTAGGTTGGTGACAACACTATTGTAGGTTGGTGACAACACTATTGTAGGTTTGGTGACAGACATATTGTAGGTTGGTGACAACACTAATTGTAGGTTGGTGACAGTACATATGTAGGTTGTGACAACACTATTGTAGGATTGGTGACAACACTATTGTAGGTTGGTGACAACACTATTGTAGGTTGTGACAAAACTATGTAGGTTGGTGACAACACTATTGTAGGTTGGTGACAACACTATTGTAGGTTGGTGACAACACTATGTAGGTTGGTGACAACACTATTGTAGGTTGGTGACAGTACTATTGTAGGTTGGTGACAAATATGTAGGTTGGTGACAATACTATTGTAGGTTGGTGACATAACTATTGTAGGTTGGTGACAACACTATTGTAGGTTGGTGACAACACTATTGTAGGTTGGTGACAATACTATTGTAGGTTGTGACAAACTATTGTAGGTTGGTGACATACTATTGTAGGTTGTGCAATTGTATGGGACAACACTATTGTAGGTTGGTGACAGTACTATTGTAGGTTTGTGACAATACTATTGTAGGTTGGTGACAATACTAATGTAGGTTGGTGACAACACTATTGTAGGTTGTGACAACACTATTGTAGGTTTGGTGACAACTACTAATTGTAGGTTGGTTACATACTATTGAGTAGTTGGTGACAAACATATTGTAGGTTGGTGACAACACTATTGTAGGTTGGTGACAACACTATTGTAGGTTGGTGACATACTATTGTAGGTTGGTGACAATACTATTGTAGGTTGGTGACAACACTATTGTAGGTTGGTGACAACACTATGTAGGTTGGTGACAACACTATTGTAGGTTGGTGACAACATATTGAGTAGGTTGGTGACAGATACTATTGTAGGTTGGTGACAGTACTATTGTAGGTTGGAGACAACTTGTAGGTATGGTGACAACACTATTAGGTTGGTGACAACACTATTGTATGTAGGTTGGTGACAACACTAATGTAGGTTGGTGACAACACTATTGTAGGTTGGTGACAAATATGTAGGTTGGTGACAACACTATTGTAGGTTGGTGACAACACTATTGTAGGTTGTGACAACACTATTGTAGGTTGGTGACAACACTATTGTAGAGTTGGTGACAAACTATTAGGTTGGTGACAATATTGTAGGTTGGGACAACACTATTGTAGGTTGGTGACAACACTATTGTAGGTTGGTGACATACTATTGTAGGTTGGTGACAACACTAATTGTAGGTTGGTGACAACGACTATTGTAGGTTGGTGACAATACATTGTAGGTTGGTGACAACACTATTGTAGGTTGGTGACAACACTATTGAGATTGTGTGACAACACTATTGTAGGTTGGTGACAACACTATTGTAGGTTGTGACAACACTATTGTAGGTTGGTGACAATACTATTGTAGGTTGGTGACATACTATTGTAGGTTGGTGACAACACTATGTAGGTTGGTGACAACACTAATTGTAGGTTGGTGACAACACTATTGTGTGACAGATTGGTGGACAACACTAGTATTGTTACGGTTGGTGACAACACTATTGTAAGGTTGGTGACAACACTATTGTAGGTTGGTGACAATACTATTGTAGGTTGGTGACAAACTATTGTAGGTTGGTGACAACACTATTGTAGGTTGGTGACAACACTATTGTAGGTTGGTGACAACAATTGTAGGTTGGTGACAAACTATTGTAGGTTGGTGACAACACTATTGTAGGTTGGTGACAACACTATTGTAGGTTGGTGACAGTACTATTGTAGGTTGGTGACAACACTATTGTAGGTTGGATGACAACACTATTGTAGGTTGGTGACAATACTATTGTAGGTTGGTGACATACTATTTAGTATGGTGACAACTATTGAGTTGGTGACAGTACTATTGTAGGTTGGTGACATACTATTGTAGGTTGTGACAACACTATTGTAGGTTTGGGGACAACACTATTGTAGTTGGTGACAAACTATTGTAGGTTGATGACAACACTATTGTAGGTTGGGGACAGTACTATTGTAGGTTGTGAGTACTATTGTAGGTTGTGACAACACTATTGTAGGTTGGTACAACACTATTGTAGGTTGGTCAGCTATTGTAGGTTGGTGACAATACATTGTAGGTTGGTGACAACACTATTGTAGGTTGGTACATTAGGTTGGTGACAACACTATTGTAGGTTGGTGACAACACTATTGTAGGTTGGTGACAACACTATTGTAGGTTGGTGACAACACTATTGTAGGTTGTGTGACAACACTATGTAGTTGGTGACAACACTATTGTAGGTTGGTGACAACACTATTGTAGGTTGTGTGACAACACTATTGTAGGTTGGTGACATGAGTACAACTATGTAGTATGTTTAGGTAGACAATACATTGTAGGTTGGTGACAACACTATTGTAGGTATGGTGACAACACTATTGTAGTTGGTGACTATCATGATTGGTGACAAACTATTGTAGGTTGGTGACAACACTATTGTAGGTTGGTGACAACACTATTGTAGGTTGGTGACAACACTATTGTAGGTTGGTGACAACACTATTGTAGGTTGGTGACAACACTATTGTAGGTTGGTGACAATACTCTTGTAGGTAGGTGACAGTACTATTGTAGGTTGGTGACAACACTATTGTAGGTTGATGACAATTGTAGGTTGGTGACAGCACTATTGTAGGTTGGTGACAACACTATTGTAGGTTGGTGACAGTACTATTGTAGGTTGGTGACAACACTATTGTAGGTTGTTGACAATACTATTGTAGGTTGGTGACAACACTATTGTAGGTTGGTTCAAGTACTATTATAGGTTTGTGACAATACTATTGTAGGATGGTGACAACACTATTGTGGGTTGGTGACAACACTATTGTAGATTGATGACAGTACTATTGTAGGTTGGTTACAACACTATTGTAGGTTGGTGAAAACATTATTGTAGGTTGGTACTATTGTAGGTTGGTGACAACACTATTGAGGGTTGGTGACAATACTATCGTAGGTTGGTGACAACACTATTGTAGGTTGGTGACAACACTATTGTAGGTTGTTGACAACACTATTGTAGGCTTGTGACAGTACTATTGTAGGTTGGTGACAACACTATTGTAGGTTGGTGACAACACTATTGTAGGTTATAATAATAATAATAATAATTACAATATTTATATAGCGCAAAATCTTGATAAAATCAAATCTAAGCGCTGAAGCAGACACACACGCAGGCACGCACGCTCGCACACACACGCACGCACACATACAGACACACACACACACACCCACACCCACACACACGCATGGCTATAAATGGGGAGAAAGAATAAAAGCAATAAAAGCAAGAATAAAAGCAATGGAAAATTATAGAGAGCATAGCATACAATTATATATTATAACCATGTGGTTCCCTCCGAGCGGAGACAGGCTGCAGAGGGAGGGTTGAGTGAGGTTAGGATTTTATGCAGGAGAGAAAAGGTGAGTTTTGAGAGCGGACTTGAAGGAGACAAAAGTAGGTTGCTGACGGACTGAGAGAGGAAGTTTGTTCCAGGAGAGTGGACCAGAAACAGAGAAGGCTCGTGGACCATAGGTATTGAGCTTAGTGCGTGGAAAGCGAAGAGTCAGAGGATCAGAGGCAGAGCGGAGGGTACGTGAGGGAACATAGATCTCAAGTAGGCTTGACAGGTAATCGGGGGCTGCGTTATTGAGGCTTTTGTAGCACATGGTGTCTAGTTTGTACTGTATGCGCTTTGATACAGGGAGCCAGTGAAGTTGTGCCAGGAGAGGAGATATGTGGTCAGCTTTTTCTTTTTGAGTACAAGGCGTGCAGCATTGTTTTGAATGCGCTGTAGGATGTGAATGGTGGAGGCAGGAAGACCAGACAGGAGTGAATTGCAATAGTCAATGCGAGACATTATGAAGGAGAGAACGAGTTTTGCAGTTGTTTCGACAGAGAGATACTTCCTGATCAGCTTTATACGATGGAGATGATAGTAGCAGGATCTGGCAGTTTGAGAAACAAAGTTGTTCATGGAGAGGGTAGAGTCAATGCAGACACCAAGGTTTTTAGCTGAATCAGAAATTGGGACTGATGTGTTACATAATGGGAGAGAAAGAGGAGGCAGCTGAGAAAGTTTCTGACGGGTGCCAATGAGGATAGCTTCTGTTTTGTCGTCATTAAGCTGAAGTCTATTGTGTGTCATCCAGTTCTTAATGTCCGAGTAACACTCAGTGGTGCGAGTCAACAGGCGCTGTATATTATCAGGTGAGTCACTGTCTTGAAGTTGGGTGTCATCAGCATAGAAGTGGTGTTTTATAGAATGGGAGTTGGTGATGGTGGACAGGGGGGAGGTGTAAAGAGTGAAAAGAACAGGGCCAAGGACAGATCCTTGTGGAACACCACAGGTCAGGTATGCAGGTTGAGAGTAAGTGCCATTGATGAGAACGGTTTGTTTTCTGTTTGATAGGTATGAAGTGAACCAAGACAGAGCAATGTCAGAGATGCCAAAAGTATGATGAAGTCTAGAAAGGAGAATACCATGATCAATGGTATCAAAGGCTGCAGACAGATCAAGGAGTGTGAGGAGAGAGACTTTGCCAGTATCAGTTGCAAGGAGGAGATTGTTGAGAATGTGTAGTAGGGCAGTTTCAGTGCTATGGCACTGGCGGTAGGCTGACTGGAAAGGATTGAGGAATTGTTGGCAGACAGGTGAGAGTTCAGCTGGTTGAGGACGACTTTTTCAAGGAGTTTTGACAAGAAAGAGAGATTAGAGATAGGCCGTAATTTTTCAGTTCATTTGGATCTAAATTGTGTTTCTTGAGGAGAGGGTGAACAATAGCAGACTTGAAAGAATCTGGGACAGTTCCAGTTTGAAGAGAAGTGTTGATGATGTCAGTGATGAATGGGAGGAGAGTAGGGAGACAGTCGGCGTAGACAGAACCTGGAAGAGGATCCAGTTCGCAGGTTTTGAACGACATGGATCTGATTGTGTTGAGAATTTCTTCTTGTGAGACTGGGGTAAAAGTAGTAAGAGGTGTGCCAGAGAAGGAAGGGTCAGGTGGGCATGGTTGACAGGTGTCCTGTCAAGCCTGTCACGAAGAGTTTGTATTTTGGTGGTGAAATAGTTGGAGAATACAGATGGGAGTTCTTCATTTGTATGTTTTGTTGGGAGAGGTAAATCTTTTCGTGTGCCAAGGAGATGATTCATGGTTGTAAAGAGTTCTTTTGAAGAAGAGGCATTCAGGATTTTGGTTTGGAAATAGCTTGTTTTTGCGGATGCAATGAGGGTGGATACTTTTGTTTTAGAGGCTTGGAAAAGTTGCCTGTGTACAGTGAGTTTGGATTTGCGCCAGCGGCGCTCTGCTCTGCGGCGGGCACGTTTTGCACAGGCGATCTCATGAGTGAGCCAGGGGTAGGGGGGCGGTCAGGTAAAAGACGGGTTGTGGCTGGAGCATGAGTGTCCAGAAGATGGTGGAGAGTAGTATAGAATTCATCGGCAAGGTTATGTGACTTTTCAGAAAGGAGACGGGAGGCATCAGATGAAAATGTGGAGAGGTCGATAGATTTGAGATTGCGTCGAGTCACTGTGCGCATGGTACGGGAAGGAGGAGAAATGTCGAGAGAACAGAGAATTGCAGAGTGGTCAGATGGAAGGGCTGAAGTTAGACGGGTAGAAAGAACTAAGCAGTTGTCAGTAGCGGAATTGTGATGATCACGAGAAATGATCCAGTCAAGAATGTGACCTTTTTGATGGGTTGGTTCAGAAATGTGTTGAGTCATATTATGATTGGACAGAGAGTTGATGATATGTCTTGTGTCATAACGGTGAGTGTTGTCATAGTGGACATTGATATCACCTAGAATGATGAGATTTCCAGGTAAGAGGCAGTAGTGGTCAAGCAATTGGTCAAAGTCAGAGAGAAACATGGATGTGGTGAGTTTGTTGGCAGAGCTAGGTGGGGGTCGATAGACACAGGAGAAGGTGATGGGTGAGGGGTGGATTGGAAGGATACTTCAACGTGCTCGAAAGAAGGATGGGAGAAAGGCAGAGACTGCGAGAAAGATAGGCGGGAATGGAGTGAGTCGTTGTAGAGGATGGCGATACCGCCACCTCGGGATGAGCGATGGAAAGAAGCAAGCCTGTAACCACTCGGAGTGAGGCTAGCAAGTATAGGTTCGTGACCAAGGGGGTTAAGCCATGTCTCCGTGATAAAAGCAATGTCAACATGCTCATCTGCGACAAAGTCAGCAATAACATCGGCTTTGTCACCAGTGCATGCCGACTGAGCATTAAAAAGGCATAGTTTCAGCCTATCACAGTCATATGGTGGCGGCTGAGGTGGCGACGAAGGCGGCACCAACGGGACAGAAGGCGAGAGCGGCACCGGCGGGACAGAAGGCGAAGGCGGCACCATCAGGACAGAAGGCGAAGGCGAAGACGGCAGAGGAGGAGACAAAGCTTGCAGCAGCGAGGTCAAGGGCAGGGGCAGTGGAGGAGAAGAAGAAGCAGGAGACGAAAAGTGGCGTCGGGCAGGAGGCAGGTTGTGCCAAAGACGGTGGAGACGTCCACCACGACAGGATCGCGCAGTGCAGGGCTTGCTACACAGCCCCAATGTACGTATGCGCTGGTAGACGCCTCCACCGAGGTAGCATTTGCTGTGTTTAAAAAGTGTCAGTCCAATTTGTTTTATAAAAGACGGGTCCATAATTGCGAGCCAGGCAGGAGAGGAAGACACTTGCAGGTTGGTGTGTGGGTTGGTCAGTTCACAACACTAAAATCCAGAGAACGCAGAACACAAAGGTTTGGAAGCTGTAGCGTTGGGCGAACACAGTAGGCTAAGGTGTAAACACAATTCACAGATAAAATGTCCGACTTGAGCGGCTGAATTAAAATGATGAAAAGTAGGTATAACACTATTGTAGGTTGGTGACAACACTATTGTAGGTTGGTGACAGTACTATTGTAGGTTGGTGACAACACTAATGTAGGTTGGTGACAACACTAATGTAGGTTGGTGACAGTACTATTGTAGGTTGGTGACAACACTATTGTAGGTTGGTGACAATTGTAGGTTGCTGACAATACTATTGTACGTTGGTGACAGTACTATTGTAGGTTGGTGACAACACTATTGTAGGTTGGTGACAACACTATTGTAGGTTGGTGACAATACTATTGTAGGTTGGTGACAACACTATTGTAGGTTAGTGACAGTACATGTACTATTGTAGGTTGGTGACAACACTGTTGTAGGTTGGTGACAGTACATGTACTATTGTAAGTTTGTGACAACACTATTGTAAATTGGTGACAATACTATTGTAGGTTGGTGACAATACTATTGTAGGTTGGTGACAGTACATGTACTATTGTAGGTTGGTGACAATACTATTGTAGGTTGCTGACAACACTATTGTAGGTTGGTGACAATACTATTGTAGGTTGGTGACAACACTATTGTAGGTTGGTGACAACACTATTGTAGGTTGTGACAAACTATTTAGGTTGTGACAATACTATTGTAGGTTGGTGACAACACTATTGTAGGTGGTGACAACACTATTGTGTTGGTGACAAACTATTGTAGTTGGTGACAAACTATTGTAGTTGGTGACAACACTATTGTAGGTTGGTAACATACTATTAGGTTGTGACAAACTATTGTAGTGGTGACAGTACTATTGTAGGTTGGTGACAACCATTGTAGGTGGTGACAACACATGTAGGTGGTGACAATATATTGTAGTTGTGACAAATTGTAGGTTGGTGACAAACATTTAGTTGTGACAAACTATTGTAGGTGTGACAAACTATGTAGTTGGAAAACTATGTAGTTGGTGACAACACTATTGTGGTTGGTGACAATACTATTTTAGGTTGTGACATACTATGTAGGGTGACAGTACTATTGTAGTTGGTGACAAACTATTGTAGGTGGTGACAACACATTGTAGTTGGGATAACACTATTGTAGGTTGGTACAGTATGTACTTGTAGTTCAATATTGTAGTTGGTGCAACACTATTGTAGGTTGGTGACAATACTATGTAGGTTGGTGACATACATGTACTATTGTAGGTTGGTGACAGTACTATTGTAGGTTGGTGACAACACTATTGTAGGTTGGTGACAATACTTTTGTAGATTGGTGACAACACTATTGTAGGTTGGTGACAATACTATTGTAGGTTGGTGACAAAACTATTGTAGATTGGTGACAACACTATTGTAGGTTGGTGACAACACTATTGTAGGTTGGTGACAATACTATTGTAGGTTGGTGACAACACTATTGTTGGTTGGTGACAATACTATTGTAGGTTGGTGACAACACTATTGTAGGTTGGTGACAACACTATTGTAGGTTGGTGACAATTGTAGGTTGGTGACAAGACTATTGTAGGTTGGTGACAACACTATTGTAGGTTGGTGACAATTGTAGGTTGGTGACAACACTATTGTAGGTTGGTGACAATTGTAGGTTGGTGACAACACTATTGTAGATTGGTGACAACACTATTGTAGGTTGGTGACAACACTATTGTAGGTTGATGACAATACTATTGTAGGTTGGTGACAACACTATTGTAGGTTGGTGACAATACTTTTGTAGGTTGGTGACAACACTATTGTAGGTTGTTGACAATACTATTGTAGGTTGGTGACAACACTATTGTAGATTGGTGACAACACTATTGTAGGTTGGTGACAACACTATTGTAGGTTGGTGACAATACTATTGTAGGTTGGTGACAACACTATTTTGTTGGTTGGTGACAATACTATTGTAGGTTATTGACAACACTATTCTAGGTTGGTGACAACACTATTGTAGGTTGGTGACAATTGTAGGTTGGTGACAACACTATTGTAGGTTGGTGACAACACTATTGTAGGTTGGTGACAATTGTAGGTTGGTGACAACACTATTGTAAGTTGGTGACAACACTATTGTAGGTTGGTGACAATTGTAGGTTGGTGACAACACTATTGTAGGTTGGTGACAACACTATTGTAGGTTGGTGACAATACTATTGTAGGTTGGTGACAATACTATTGTAGGTTGGTGACAATACTATTGTAGGTTGGTGACAACACTATTGTAGGTTCGTGACAACACTATTGTAGGTTGGTGACAACACTATTGTAGGTTGGTGACAATACTATTGTAGGTTGGTGACAATACTATTGTAGGTTGGTGACAACACTATTGTAGGTTGGTGACAATACTATTGTAGGTTGGTGACAATACTATTGTAGGTTGGTGACAATACTATTGTAGGTTGGTGACAACACTATTGTATGTTGGTGACAATACTATTGTAGGTTGGTGACAATACTATTGTAGGTTGGTGACAACACTTTTGTTGGTTGGTGACAGTACTATTGTAGGTTGGTGACAATACTATTGTAGGTTGGTGACAACACTATTGTATGTTGGTGACAATACTTTTGTAGGTTGGTGACAACACTATTGTAGGTTGTTGACAATACTATTGTAGGTTGGTGACAACACTATTGTAGATTGGTGACAACACTATTGTAGGTTGGTGACAACACTATTGTAGGTTGGTGACAATACTATTGTAGGTTGGTGACAACACTATTTTGTTGGTTGGTGACAATACTATTGTAGGTTATTGACAACACTATTCTAGGTTGGTGACAACACTATTGTAGGTTGGTGACAATTGTAGGTTGGTGACAACACTATTGTAGGTTGGTGACAACACTATTGTAGGTTGGTGACAATTGTAGGTTGGTGACAACACTATTGTAAGTTGGTGACAACACTATTGTAGGTTGGTGACAATTGTAGGTTGGTGACAACACTATTGTAGGTTGGTGACAACACTATTGTAGGTTGGTGACAATACTATTGTAGGTTGGTGACAATACTATT
>JAPXFY010000018.1:1306913-1314413 GCA_030674185.1 Monoplex corrugatus
GCACACAACACAACAAACACAACACACCAACAACGCACACAAACACAAGCACAGACACAACAGACAAGCACAACACACACAACACAACACAAGCACACACAAAACACACACAACACGCACAACACAACACAGCACAACACAGCACAACACAACACAACACACACAACACACACAACACAGCACAACACAGCACAACACAGCAAACACAACACAGCACAACACAGCACAACACAACACACACAACACAACACACAACACAGCACAACACACACAACACAACACAGCACAACACAACACAACAACACAAACACAGACACAAACAACACAGCACAACACACACAACACAACAACACAGCACAACACAACACAACACAACACAGCACAACACAGCACAACACAGCACAACAACCCAAGCAAAACAAAACATTGGAGCAAAGAAAGGCCGCACACAAACGCCAGGAGTGATAGCAACAACACAACATTAATACAACAACAATTATGATTATAATGAACAGTGACGCCTGATCAGAACAGCCCTAGGCATGAACAAGATCAATTGAAACGGCACAAAAATAATCAGAGTACAAAACTACGCACAAAATTTAGCAAAATCAAATAACAGATCATGCCTTCATTTGTACAACATTCATCTTCAACTCAACTCAGAAATCACAAAATCAAAATAGAGAGAGAAAAGAAGAAGAAGAAAGAAAGAAAGAAGAGAAGAAAGGAAAGAAAGAAGAAGAAAGAAAGAAGAGAAGAAGAAAGAAGAAGAAGAAGAAGAAAGAAGAAAGAAAGAAGAAAGAAGAAAGAAGAAGAAGAAAGAAGAAGAAAGAAGAAGAAGAAGAAGAAGAAGAAGAAGAAGAAAGAAGAAGAAGAAGAAAAGAAGAAGAAAGAAGAAGAGAAGAAAAAGAAAGAGAAGAAGAAGAAGAAGAAGAAGAAGAAAGAAGAAGAGAAGAAGAAGAAGAAGAAAGAAGAAAGAAGAAGAGAAAAAGAAGAAAAGAAGAAAGGAGAAAGGAGGAAGAGGAAGAAGAAGAAGACGAAGAAGAAGAAAGGTTGCTATGGTATTATAATGGGAATGGGAACAGTAGAAAACATTAAATATATCATTGTTTTAGCAACAACAAGGACTGTGGATGTCTAACAGAGGGTACAAGCTGGTGTGTACTGTGGATGTCTAACAGAGGGTACAAGCTGGTGTGTACTGTGGATGTCTAACAGAGGGTACAAGCTGGTGTTACTGTGGATGTCTAACAGAGGGTACAAGCTGGTGTGTACTGTGGATGTCTAACAGAGGGTACAAGCTGGTGTTTACTGTGGATGTCTAACAGAGGGTACAAGCTGGTGTGTACTGTGGATGTCTAACAGAGGGTACAAGCTGGTGTGTACTGTGGATGTCTAACAGAGGGTACAAGCTGGTCTGTACTGTGGATGTCTAACAGAGGGTACAAGCTGGTGTGTACTGTGGATGTCTAACAAAGGGTACAAGCTGGTGTGTACTGTGGATGTCTAACAAAGGGTACAAGCTGGTGTGTACTGTGGATGTCTAACAGAGGGTACAAGCTGGTCTGTACTGTGGATGTCTAACAGAGGGTACAAGCTGGTGTTTACTGTGGATGTCTAACAGAGGGTACAAGCTGGTGTGTACTGTGGATGTCTAACAGAGGGTACAAGCTGGTGTGTACTGTGGATGTCTAACAGAGGGTACAAGCTGGTGTTTACTGTGGATGTCTAACAGAGGGTACAAGCTGGTGTGTACTGTGGATGTCTAACAGAGGGTACAAGCTGGTCTATACTGTGGATGTCTAACAGAGGGTACAAGCTGGTCTGTACTGTGGATGTCTAACAGAGGGTACAAGCTGGTCTGTACTGTGGATGTCTAACAGAGGGTACAAGCTGGTGTGTACTGTGGATGTCTAACAGAGGGTACAAGCTGGTCTGTACTGTGGATGTCTAACAGAAGGTACAAGCTGGTGTGTACTGTGGATGTCTAACAGAGGGTACAAGCTGGGTCTGTAGTGATGTCTAACAGAGGGTACAAGCTGGTCTGTACTGTGGATGTCTAACAGAGGGTACAAGCTGGTGTGTACTGTGGATGTCTAACAGAGGGTACAAGCTGGTGTGTACTGTGGATGTCTAACAGAGGGTACAAGCTGGTCTGTACTGTTGATGTCTAACAGAGGGTACAAGCTGGTGTGTATTGTGGATGTCTAACAGAGGTACAAGCTGGTGTGTATTGTTGATGTCTAACAGAGGGTACAAGCTGGTGTGTATTGTTGATGTCTAACAAGAGGGTACAAGCTGGTGTGTATTGTGGATGTCTAACAGAGGGTACAAGCTGGTGTACTGTGGATGTCTAACAGAGGGTACAAGCTGGTCTGTACTGTGGATGTCTAACAGAGGGTACAAGCTGGTGTGTACTGTGGATGTCTAACAGAGGGTACAAGCTGGTGTTACTGTGGATGTCTAACAGAGGGTACAAGCTGGTCTATACTGTGGATGTCTAACAGAGGTACAAGCTGGTTTACGTGAGTTAAAGTACAAGCTGGTCTGTACTGTGGATGTCTAACAGAGGGTACAAGCTGGTGTGTACTGTGGATGTCTAACAGAGGGTACAAGCTGGTGTTACTGTGGATGTCTAACAGAGGGTACAAGCTGGTCTGTACTGTGGATGTCTAACAAAGGGTACAAGCTGGTCTGTACTGTGGATGTCTAACAGAGGGTACAAGCTGGTGTGTACTGTGGATGTCTAACAGAGGGTACAAGCTGGTGTGTATTGTGGATGTCTAACAGAGTGTACAAGCTGGTGTGTACTGTGGATGTCTAACAGAGGGTACAAGGACTGTGGATGTCTAACACAGGGTACAAGCTGGTTCCAGCTGCCATGGCCTTGGCAGGAAAAAGCGCAGTGACTAAAGTCCTGGAGCGAAGAAAGGCACACAGAAACGTTATTATTGACAGTTATATACCATAACAACAACACTACACAATACAGACACAATACAACAACATACATGATGCTATACAACACACGTGTTACAGAGGCAGAGACGTGCTCCAGAAGCCAGAGCTGAGCAAAGTGCTGGAGCAAAGAAAGGCCTCACAGAAACGTAAAGAATGGCAACATCAACAGGCCAGCAAAAGGACCAGTCTAGAACTCAAGCTGGAAAAACAGGCCAACAAACTTAAAGAGGTCAGTGTCCACGTCTGTCTGTTTGCTGTCTGTCTGTCTGTTTGCTGTCTGTCTATCTGTCTGTCTGTCTGCCTGCCTGTCTATCTCTCTGTCTATCTCTCTGTCTCTGTCTCTGTCTCTTTGTCTCTGTCTCTGTCTCTCTCTGTCTCTCTGTCTGTCTGTCTCTCTCTCTCTCTCTCACTCTCTCTCTCTCTCTCTCTCTCTCTCTCTCTCTCTCTCTCTTCTCTGTCTGCCTGCCTGTTTGCCTGCCTCGTTCTGTTTCTGTCTCTGTCTGTCTGTCTGTCTGGCTCTCTGTCTGTCTGTATGTCTGTCTGGCTGGCTCTCTATCTCTCTGTCTCTGTCTGTCTCTCTCTGTCTCTGTCTCTCTCTGTCTCTCTGTCTCTGTCTGTCTGTCTCTCTCTCTCTCTCTCTCTTCTCTGTCTGCCTGCCTGCTTGCCTGCCTCGTTCTGTCTCTGTCTCTGTCTGTCTGTATGTCTGTCTGTATGTCTGTCTGGCTGGCTCTCTTCTCTCTCTCTCTCTCTCTCTCTCTCTCTCTCTCTCTCTCTCTAATTGCTTTACTTTATCCTACTCTGACTCGTGCAGTCCTCCGGAAGACTTGGTCCATGAAGTCCATGCTGAAATAAGTGATATTATTTATTGGGGTGGGGGTGGGGGTGATGGTGATGGTGATGGTGACGCTTAACGTGTACTGTATCCGTGTGTTCCCACCAACGTTATCTCCCTGTCTCGTGGGTATTTCGTTTTCGGCATCAACATGGGCAGATCGACTGCCCAACCTTCACGTCATTTTCATGGGTTTGGTCAGAGACACACACACAGCGTGGCTGATCATTGTAGTTTGAAAACTGACTCAAACTGATCTATAGTATTTGCTTTTTTTTCCCTCATAATTATACAGTTTTACGAAAAACAACATTATCTCTTAGTCCTGATATGGCTCTAGTGGTCGGCTGGGCTATAAGCAATATGAAATAAAATGTAAGTGTTTGTGTGTGTGTGTGTGTGGTGTGTGTGTGTGTGTGTGTGTGTGTGTGTGTGTTGTGTTGTGTGTTGTGTTTGCACAGGAAGACAAGATGAAGACTATTACGGAGAGCGACACGGCGCCAGAGTTCCTTCAGATGCATCGACGGATCACACACAAAGCTGCCACTTTACCCCCCACCTAACACCACCACTACCACCAGTGTCCCCGGAGCCATCTTGATCGTCGTCGTCGTCAGTCATCGCTGTCATCATCACCAGATAACGTCCCTTCCCCTCTGACTGATCCGATCCTGGTGGCGGTATCGGCACAGGAGTTCATAGTCACTGCTTACCGCCTCTCTGCTTTAAGTTCAAGCCATTCTCAGCGTGTATGGAATTGTCCGAGCACAAGGATTCCGTGGAGATGTAAATCAGCATCAATGTCAGATCAGCAGTGACATGTTTCACAGTCATAGTGACGTCAGGGCAGTTAGCGTCACTCTTCATACACTGAACCCCATCGTCATCGTCATCATCTTGACAATCATCTTCACCATCTTGACAATCATCGTCATCATCTTGACAATCATCGTCATCATCTTGACAATCATCGTCACCATCTTGACAATCATCTTCACCATCTTGACAATCATCGTCATCATCTTGACAATCATCGTCATCATCTTGACAATCATCTTCACCATCTTGACAATCATCGTCATCATCTTGACAATCATCGTCATCATCTTGACAATCATCGTCACCATCTTGACAATCATCGTCATCATCTTGACAATCATCGTCACCATCTTGACAATCATCTTCACCATCTTGACAATCATCTTCACCATCTTGACAATCATCGTCATCGTCTTGATAATCATCGTCATCATCTTGACAATCATCGTCATCATCTTGAAAATCATCGTCATCATCTTGACAATCATCGTCATCATCTTGACAATCATCGTTATCATGTTGACAATCATCGTCATCATCTTGACAATCATCGTCACCATCTTGACAATCATCGTCATCATCTTGACAATCATCGTTATCATGTTGACAATCATCGTCATCATCTTGACAATCATCGTCATCATCTTGACAATCATCGTCACCATCTTGACAATCATCGTCATCATCTTGACAATCATCGTTATCATGTTGACAATATCGTCATCATCTTGACAATCATCGTCATCATCTTGACAATCATCATCATCATCTTGACAATCATCGTTATCATCATGACAATCATCGTTATTGTGTTGACAACCATTGTCATCATCTTGATAATCATCGTTATCATCTTGACAATCATCGTTATTGTGTTGACAGCCATCGTCATCATCTTGACAATCATCATCATCATCTTGACAATCATCGTCATCATTTTGACAATCATCGTCATCATCTTGACAATCATCGTCATCATTTTGACAATCATCGTCATCATGTTGACAATCATCGTTATCATGTTGACAATCAACGTCAATGTGTTGACAATCATCGTCATCATGTTGACAATCATCATCATCATGTTCACAATCATCGTTATCATGTTGACAATTATCGTTATCTTGTTGACAATCATCGTTATCTTGTTGACAATCATCGTTATCTTGTTGATAATCATCGTCATCATGTTGACAATCATCATCATCATCATGTTCACAATCATCGTCATCATGTTGACAATCATCATTATCATGTTGACAATTATCGTTATCTTGTTGACAATCATCGTCATCATGTTGACAATCATCGTTATCATGTTGACAATCATCGTCATCATGTTGACAATCATCGTTATCATGTTGACAATTATCGTTATCATGTTGACAATCATCGTTATCATATTCACAATCATCGTCATCATGTTGACAATCATCGTTATCATGTTGACAATTATCGTTATCATGTTGACAATCATCGTTATCATGTTCACAATCATCGTTATCATGTTGACAATTATCGTTATCATGTTGACAATCATCGTTATCATGTTCACAATCATCGTCATCATGTTCACGATCATCGTTATCATGTTCACAATCAACGTTATCATCTTGACAATCATCGTTATCATGTTGACAATCATCGTTATCATATTCACAATTATCGTCATCATGTTGACAATCATCGTTATCATGTTGACAATCATCGTTATCATGTTGACAATCATCGTTATCATGTTGACAATCATCGTTTTCATGTTGACAATCATCGTCATCATGTTGACAATCATCGTTATCATGTTGACAATCATCGTTATCATGTTGACAATCATCGTTATCATGTTGACAATCATCGTCATCATGTTGACAATCATCGTTATCATGTTGACAATCATCGTCATCATGTTGACAATCATCGTTATCATGTTGACAATCATCGTTATCATGTTGACAATCATCGTTATCTTGTTGACAATCATCGTCATCATGTTGACAATCATCGTTATCATGTTGACAATCATCGTCATCATGTTGACAATCATCGTCATCATGTTGACAATCATCGTTATCATGTTCACAAATATCGTCATCATGTTCACGATCATCGTCATCATGTTGACAATCATCGTTATCATGTTGACAATCAACGTCAATGTGTTGACAATCATCGTTATCATCTTGACAATCATCGTTATCATGTTGACAATTATCGTTATCATGTTGACAATCATCGTCATCATCTTGACAATCATCGTCATCATCTTGACAATCATCGTTATCATGTTGACAATCATCGTTATCATGTTGACAATCATCATTATCATGTTGACAATTATCGTTATCTTGTTGACAATCATCGTCATCATGTTGACAATCATCGTTATCATGTTGACAATCATCGTTATCATGTTGACAATCATCGTCATCATGTTTACAATCATCGTCATGATGTTGACAACCATACACTGGTGAATTATAGGACCTGTTGGCATAATTACTGTATGTATTATCAGCAATAATACACTGGTGAATTATAGGACCTGTTGACATAATTACTGTATGTATTATCAGCAATAATACTGGTGTGCCATAGGATCTGTGAACATACAGTATGTATTATCAGCTATAATACAGGTGTGTATTGATGGACCTGTTTTCACAATTACAGTTTGTATTATCAGCAATAATACAGGGATGTATTATAGAACTGGTTGGCATAGTTACTGTATGTATTATCAGCAATAATACAGGGATGTATTATAGAACTGGTTGGCATAGTTACTGTATGTATTATCAGCAATAATACAGGGATGTATTATAGAACTGGTTGGCATAGTTACTGTATGTATTATCAGCAATAATACAGGGATGTATTATAGAACT
>JAPXFY010000018.1:1319413-1359413 GCA_030674185.1 Monoplex corrugatus
CAACATGTTCTATCAGTCCACAGACAGTTCTATCCAGTCCACACACATGTTCTATCCAGTCCACAACAAGTTCTATCCAGTCCAACACATGTTCTATCCAGTCCACAGACAGTTCTACCAGTCCACACACATGTTCTATCCAGTCCAACAACATGTTCTATCCAGTCCACACACATGTTCTATCCAGTCCACACATGTCTATCCAGTCCACAACATGTTCTATCCAGTCCACAACATGTTCTATCCAGTCCACAACATGTTCTATCCAGTCCACAACACATGTTCTATCCAGTCCACAGACATGTTCTATCCAGTCCACACACATGTTCTATCCAGTCCACACACAGTTCTATCCAGTCCACACACATGTTCTATCCAGTCCACAGACATGTTCTATCCAGTCCACAACATGTTCTATCCAGTCCACACAAGTTCTATCCAGTCCACAACATGTTCTATCCAGTCCACACACAGTTCTATCCAGTCCACAACAATGTTCTATCCAGTCCACAGACATGTTCTATCCAGTCCACAGACATGTTCTATCCAGTCCACACACAATTGTTCTATCCAGTCCACAGCACAGTTCTATCCAGTCCACACACATGTTCTATCCAGTCCACACACATGTTCTATCCAGTCCACAACATGTTCTATCCAGTCCACAACATGTTCTATCCAGTCCACACACATGTTCTATCAGTCCACAACATGTTTATCCAGTCCCAACAGTTTATCCAGTCCACAACAGTTCTATCCATCCACAACAGTTCTATCCAGTCCACAACATGTTCTATCCAGTCCAAACAAGTTCTATCCAGTCAACACATGTTCTATCCGTCACAACAGTTCTATCCAGTCCACACACATGTCTATCCAGTCACACACATTTCTATCCAGTCCACACATTTCTATCCAGTCCCACACATTTATCCAAGTCCACACAATTTTATCCAGTCCACACACATGTTCTATCCAGTCCACAACATTTCTATCCATCACAACATGTTCTATCCAGTCACACACATGTTCTATCCAGTCCACACAAGTTCTATCCAGCCACACATGTTCTATCCAGTCCACAAATGTTCTATCCAGTCACACAGTTCTATCAGTCCACACACAAGTTCTTCCAGTCCACCACATATTCTATCCATCCACACAATTGTCTATCCAGTCACAGACATGTTCTATCCAGTCCACAGACATGTTCTATCCAGTCCACACACATG
The DNA here is from genome assembly GCA_030674185.1 of Monoplex corrugatus. NCBI lineage: Eukaryota > Metazoa > Mollusca > Gastropoda > Littorinimorpha > Ranellidae > Monoplex > Monoplex corrugatus. The sequence goes on from JAPXFY010000018.1 coordinate 1,320,646, forward strand.
TTCTATCCAGTCCACAGACATGTTCTATCCAGTCCACAGACATGTTCTATCCAGTCCACACACATGTTCTATCCAGTCCACAGACATGTTCTATCCAGTCCACAGACATGTTCTATCCAGTCCACACACATGTTCTATCCAGTCCACACACATGTTCTAACAGTCCACAACAAGTTCTATCCAGTCCACAGACAAGTTCTATCCAGTCCACACAAAATGTTCTATCCAGTCCACACACAAGTTCTATCCAGTCCACAGACAGTTCTATCCAGTCCACACACATGTTCTATCCAGTCCACACACAAGTTCTATCCAGTCCACAGACAAGTTCTTATCCAGTTCACAGCAAGTTTTATCCAGTTCTATCCAGTCCACAGACATGTTCTATCCAGTCCACAACATGTTCTATCCAGTCCACACACATGTTCTATCCAGTCCACCACATGTTCTATCATCCACAACTGTTCTATCCAGTCCACAACATGTTCTATCCAGTCCACACACATGTTCTATCCAGTCCACACACATGTTCTATCCAGTCCACACACAAGTTCTATCCAGTCCACAACCATGTTCTATCCAGTCCACACACTGTTCTATCAGTCCACACACATGTTCTATCCAGTCCACAACCACAATGTTCTATCCAGTCCACACACATGTTCTATCCAGTCCACACACATGTTCTATCCAGTCCACACACATGTTCTATCCAGTCCACCACAACGTTCTATCCAGTCCCACACATGTTCTATCCAGTCCACAACATGTTCTATCCAGTCCACACATGTTCTATCCAGTCCACAGACATGTTCTATCCAGTCCACACACATGTTCTATCCAGTCCACACGTTACAGTCCACAAGTTCTATTCCAGTCCACAACACATGTTCTATCCATCCACATACATGTTTGTATCCAGTCCACAGACATGTTCTATTCCAGTCCACACACATGTTCTATCAGTCCACACACATGTTCTATCCAGTCACACAGACAAGTTCTATCCAGTCCACACACATGTTCTATCCAGTCCACACACATGTTCTATCTAGTCCACACACAAGTTCTATCCAGTCCACACATGTCTATCCAGTCCACACAATTCTATCCAGTCCACACACATGTTCTATCCAGTCCACACACATGTTCTATCCAGTCCACACACAGTTCTATCCAGTCCACACACATGTTTATCCAGTCCAGCACATCGTACACAGTTCTATCCAGTCCACAACATGTTCTATCCAGTCCACACAAGTTCTATCCAGTCCACAGACATGTTCTATCCAGTCCACACACATGTTCTATCAGTCCACACACATAGTTCTATCCAGTCCACAACAAGTTCTATCCAGTCCACAGCACATGTTCTATCCAGTCCACAACATGTTCTATTAGTCCACAACAGTTGTCTATCCAGTCCACAACATGTTCTATCCAGTCCACACACAATTTATCCAGTCCACAACATGTTCTATCCAGTCCACACACATGTTCTATCAGTCCACACACATAGTTCTATCCAGTCCAACACATGTTCTATCCAGTCCACACACATGTTCTATCCAGTCCACACACAAGTTCTATCCAGTCCACAACATGTTCTATCCAGTCCACAACATGTTCTATAGTCCACAGACTATGTTGTATCATCCACAGACATATTCTATCCAGTCACAGACAAGTTGTATCAGTCCACAGACATGTTCTATCCAGTCCACACACATGTTCTATCCAGTCCACACACATGTTCTATCCAGTCCAACACATTGTTCTATCCAGTCAGACACTGTTCTATCCAGTCAACACAAGTTTATCTCAGATCCACACACATAGTTCTATCTCAGTCACACAATTGTTCTATATCACAGATCTTGTGTGTATCAGTCACACAGAATATTGTCAGTCCACAGACAAGTTTCCAGTCAGTGTCTATCACAGTACAACTCATGTTCTATCCAGTACAAATGTTTAGTTGCATCAACATCATAGATTAGTCGTCCACACATATGTTCTACAGTACAAAAGTACTAACAGTACAGAAGTTATTCAGTCAACAGTACAATGATTTATGTCACTACACATGTTACTATAGATTAATGTTCTACCAGTCACAAGATTAGTGCTACACAACAAGTCTATCCAGTCTACAACAAGTTCATACAGTCAAACATAGTTCTAACCAGTACAAGATTAGTGTAGCTAACAGTACAGATTAGTGTGCTAACAGTACTAGATTAGTGTGCTAACAGTACAAGATTAGTGTGCTAACAGTACTAGATTAGTGTGCTAACAGTACAAGATTAGTGTACTAACAGTACAAGATTAGTGTACTAACAGTACAAGATTAGTATGCTAACAGTACTAGATTAGTGTACTAACAGTACAAGATTAGTGTACTAACAGTACAAGATTAGTGTGCTAACAGTACAGATTAGTGTCTAACAGTACAGATTAGTGTGCTAACAGTACAAGATTAGTGTGCTAACAGTACACGATTAGTGTAAACAGTAAAGATTAGTGTGCTAACAGTACAGATTAGTGTACTAACAGTACAAGATTAGTGTGCTAACAGTACAAGATTAGGTGCTAAACAGTACAAGATTAGTGTGCTAACAGTACAAGATTAGTGTGCTAACAGTACAAGATTAGTGTGCAACAGTACAAATTGTGCTAACAGTACAAGTTAGTGTGCAACAGTAACAAGATTATTGTGCTAACAGTACAAATTATTGATCTAACAGTACAAGATTAGTGTGCTAACAGTACAAGATTCATCAAACAAAGATGACGTCCCAATGCGCCGTGAGAAAGTTATAGCAGCATTGAATCACTGAAATGTGGTATGGCTGCCAATGTTGACACATCTGCAAAACTCTTGAAATATGGAGAGACAGTAACTGATATCTACCTGCCATCTGTAACAACATATGGCACACAGGCAACATTGCCATCTGTAACAACATCTGGTACACAGACAACACTGCCATCTGTAACAACATATGGTACACAGACAACATTGCCATCTGTAACAACATATGGTGCACAGACAACACTGCCATCTGTAACAACATCTGGCACACAGGCAACACTGCCATCTGTAACAACATATGGTACACAGACAACACTGCCATCTGTAACAACATATGGTACACAGACAACATGCCATCTGTAACAACACATGGTACACAGACAACACTGCCATCTGTAACAACATATGGTACACAGACAACATTGCCATCTGTAACAACATATGGTACACAGACAACACTGCCATCTGTAACAACATATGGCACACAGACAACATTGCCTCTGTACAACAGAATGCATGTACAATGGCACACATGCCATCTGTAACATTGGCACACAGCAACACATCCATCTGTAACATATGGCACACAGGCAACATTGCCATCTGTAACAACATATGGCACACAAGCAACATTGCCATCTGTAACAACATATGGACACAACAACATTGCCATCTGTAACAACATATGGTACACAAGACAACACTGCCATCTGTAACAACATATGGTACACAGACAACACTGCCATCTGTAACAACATATGGCACACAGACAACACTGCCATCGTAACAACATATGGTACACAGACAACACTGCCATCTGTAACAACATATGGTACACAGACAACATTGCCATCTGTAACAACATTGGTACCAGACAACACTGCCATCTGTAAACATATGGTACACAGACAATCATTGCCATCTTTAACAACAATATGGCAACAACAGACAACACTGCCATCTGTAACAACATATTGGTACACAGACAACATTGCCATCTGTAACAATATGGTACACACAGACAACATTGCCATCTGTAACATATGGTACACAGACAACACTGCCATCTGTAACAACATATGGTACACAGACAACACTGCCATCTGTAACAACATATGTACACAGACACATTGCCATCTGTAACAACATATGGTACACAGACAACATTGCCATCTGTAACAACATATGGTACACAGACAACAACATGCCATCTGTAACACAACATATTGTACACAGACAACACTGCCATCTGTAACAACATATGGTACACAGACAACATTGCCATCTGTAACATAACACAATGCATGTAACACATGAACAAACACTGCATCTGTAACAACATATGGTACACAGACAACATTGCCATCTGTAACAACATATTGGTACACAGACAACACTGCCATCTGTAACAACATATGGTACACAGACAACATCTGCCATCTGTAACAACATATGGTACACAGACAACATTGCCATCTGTAACAACATATGGCACACAGACAACACTTGCCATCTGTAACAACATATGGTCACACAGACAACACTGCCATCTGTAACAACATATGGTACACAGACAACACTGCCATCTGTAACAACATATGGTACACAGACAACACTGCCATCTGTACAACATATGGTACACAGACAACACTGCCATCTGTAACAACATATGGTACACAGACAACACTGCCATCTGTAACAACATATGGTCACACAGACAACACTGCCATCTGTAACAACATATGCACACAGCAACATCCATCTGACAACATATGGACACAGACAACATTGCCATCTGTAACAACATATGGCACACAGACAACATTGCCATCTGTAACAACAATATGGTACACAGACAAACATTGCCATCTGTAACAACATATGGACACAGACAACATGCCATCTGTAACAACATATGGTACACAGACAACATTGCCATCTGTAACAACATATGGCACACAGACAACATTGCCATCTGTAACAACATATGGCACACAGACAACATTGCCATCTGTAACAACATATGGCACACAGACAACATTGCCATCTGTAACAACATATGGTACACAGACAACATTGCCATCTGTAACAACATATGGCACACTGACAACATTGCCATGTGTAACAACATATGGCACACAGACAACATTGCCATCTGTAACAACATATGGCACACAGACAACATTGCCATCTATAACAACATATGGCAAACAGACAACACTGCCATCTGTAACAACATCTCGCACACAGGAAACACTGCAATTTGTAACAACATCTGGCACACAGACAACACTGCCATCTGTAACAACATCTGTACACAGACAACACTGCCATCTGTAACATATGGTACACAGGCAACACTGCCATCTGTAACAACATATGGCACACAGACAACACTGCCATCTGTAACAACATCTGGTACACAGACAACACTGCCATCTGTAACAACATATGGTACACAGACAACACTGCCATCTGTAACAACATATGGCACACAGACAACACTACCATCTGTAAAAACATTTGGTACACAGACAACATTGCCATCAGTAACATATGGTACACAGACAACATTGCCATCTGTAACATATGGTACACAGACAACACTGCCATCTGTAACAACATATGGTATACAGACAACACTGCCATCTGTAACAACATATGGCACACAGACAACACTGCCATCTGTAACAACATATGGTACACAGACAACACTGCCATCTGTAACATATGGTACACAGGCAACACTGCCATCTGCAACAATACATGGCACACACGCAACACTGCCATCTGCAACATATGGCACACAGACAAATTGCCATCTGTAACAACATATGGCACACAGACAACATTGCCATCTGTAACAACATATGGTACACAGACAAATTGCCATCTGTAACAACATATGGCACACAGACAACATTGCCATCTGTAACAACATATGGTACACAGACAACATTGCCATCTGTAAGAACATATGGCACACAGACAACATTGCCATCAGTAACAACATATGGCACACAGACAACACTGCCATCTGTAACAACATATGGTACACAGACAACACTACCATCTGTAACAACATATGGCACACAGACAACACTACCATCTGTAACAACATATGGCACACAGACAACACTGCCATCTGTAACAACATATGGTACACAGACAACACTGCCATCTGTAACAACATATGGTACACAGACAACACTGCCATCTGTAACAACATATGGTACACAGACAACACTGCCATCTGTAACAACATATGGCACACAGACAACATTGCCATCTGTAACAACATATGGCACAAGACAACACTGCCATCTGTAACAACATATGGCACACAGACAACATTGCCATCTGTAACAACATATGGCACACAGACAACATTGCCATCTGTAACATCTGGTACACAGACAACATGCCATCTGTAACACATGGACAAGACAACATGCCATCTGTAACAACATATGGCACACAGACAACATTGCCATCTGTAACAACATATGGCACACAGACAACATTGCCATCTGTAACACAATTGGTACACAGACAACACTGCCATCTGTAACAATGGTACACAGGACAACACTGCCATCTGTAACAACATATGGCACACAGACAACACTGCCATCTGTAACAACATATGGTACACAGACAACACTGCCATCTGTAACAACATATGGTACACAGACAACGCACTGCCATCTGGTAACAAACATCTGTACACAATGGGACACAACACTTTCCATCTGTAACAACATATGGCACACAGACAACATGCCATCTGTAACAAATATGTACACAGACAACATTGCCATCTGTAACAACATATGGTACACAGACAACATTGCCATCTGTAACAACATATGGCACAAGACAACATTGCCATCTGTAACAACATATGGTACACAGACAACATGCATCTGTAACACATATGGCACACAGTACAACATGCCATTGTAACACATATGGTCACAGACAACATTGCCATCTGTAACAACATATGGTACACAGACAACATTGCCATCTGTAACAACATATGGCACACAGACAACATTGCCATCTGTAACAACATATGGCACACAGACAACATTGCCATCTGTAACAACATATGGTACACAGACAACATTGCCATCTGTAACAACATATGGCACACAGACAACATTGCCATCTGTAACAACATATGGCACACAGACAACATTGCCATCTGTAACAACATATGGCACACAGACAACATTGCCATCTGTAACAACATATGGTACACAGACAACATGCCATCTGTAACAACATATGGACACAGACAACATTGCCATCTGTAACAACATATGGCACACAGACAACATTGCCATCTGTAACAACATATGGTACACAGACAACATTGCCATCTGTACAACATATGGTACACAGACAACATTGCCATCTGTAACCATATGGACACAGACAACATTGCCATCTGTAAACACATATGGTACACAGACAACATTGCCATCTGTACAACATATGGCACACAGACAACATTGCCATCTGTAACAACATATGGCACACAGACAACATTGCCATCTGTAACAACATATGGTACACAGACAACATTGCCATCTGTAACAACATATGGTACACAGACAACATTGCCATCTGTAACAACATATGGCACACAGACAACATTGCCATCTGTAACAACATATGGCACACAGACAACATTGCCATCTGTAACAACATATGGCACACAGACAACATTGCCATCTGTAACAACATATGGTCACACAGACAACATTGCCATCTGTAACAACATATGGCACACAGACAACATTGCCATCTGTAACAACATATGGCACACAGACAACATTGCCATCTGTAACAACTATGGCACACAGACAACATTGCCATCTGTAACAACATATGGCACACAGACAACATTGCCATCTGTAACAACATATGGTCACACAGACAACATGCCATCTGTAACAACATATGGACACAGACAACATTGCCATCTGTAACAACATATGTCACACAGGCAACATTGCCATCTGTAACAACATATGGCACACAGACAACACTGCCATCTGTAACAACATATGGCACACAGACAACATTGCCATCTGTAACAACATTGTACACAGCAACACTGCCATCTGTAACAACATATGGCACGAGAGCAAATTGCCATCTGTAACAACATATGGCACAAGACAATTGCCATCTTAACAACTATGGCACCAGGAATTGGCCTCGTAAATCATTATTCACAAGGACAAGCTTTGTAACAACTATATGGCACAGACATCTGTACTGTCCATATGGAACACAAAACACTGCCATCTGTTCAACACTGGTACACAGGCAACATGCATCTGTAAACATATGGCTGTGACGGATGTGTTGTATATACTTTCATAGTGCTGTTTTTACATTTACACTTTTGGTATTGAGTTTTGGCTCATTTTTGCTTTTGTGGACTGGAGCACCCAGTGTTGGTTTTGGTTTTGTCTTTATTTTGATGGGCTGTGAAGTAAAAGCGTGGAGTGCACGGAGCGTGGAATGCGTGGAGCGTGGAATTCGTGTAGCGTTGTGTGCGTGTCGAAAATCTGTGAACTAAAAAGTCAGTTCTACAGAGATTTCCAGGTGGAGCGGTCGCATATCTTTGCCACCTGAAGAGAACTAAATCTGTTTGTCTTAAGCTGCTATGTTAGCAGGTTGATGAATCTTTTGATTTGTTGATATATACTACACGTCATTATTGAAGGGCCAGGAACGTTTTTGAGTCAATTTTTGAAAGGAGAAATAACCTATTTTCTCTTACTCTTTTCTCCAATTCGTTGCCGTAACTGAATGGATAAGAGCTCAGACAACATTGCAGTTTCCTTTTGGCACGTGTTTGAGGATTTGCCGATTTGCAATGGGCGGCCCAAGGAAGACAATTTCCACACGAAATTGTCGAATCTTCAGCAGGGTCTCTCTGACGACGCAGGCAAGGTAGCGACAAAATTCGCTTTGCACGTGCAAGGCAAGCCCTTTTTGAACACTACTCCAGCCAAAGTTGCCCGCAGACGAGGATAAAAAGGACCCGTTCTTGGTTCGTTTTAACCATGCTTGCAAGACGACGGATGACGGATGAGCAGCGGGGGAGAGCCCTCGCTCTGCTTGATGAAGGCCTAGCGCAGCGGGAAGTTGCTAGACGACTTGAAGTGTCGCATTCCACAATCCAGAGACTGCTGGAGCGCTTCAATGAGACTGGAGCAGTCCAGGAAAGGCGTCACACGGGTCGACCCAGAGTAACGACAAGACAGCAAGACCGCTACCTTGCCCTCTCCGTCCTGAGGGAAAGGGCATCCACTGCGGTGACCTTGAGGGGTCAGCTGAGGGACGCAACAGGTGTTAACTTCAGCTACAGCACGGTGAGAAGACGTCTACATGAGGCAAACTTGAGGTCACGGAGACCGGCCGTCCGACCCGTGCTGTCACCGGTCAACAGAGTGCGCCGCATGACCTGGGCCAGGGAGCACGTGACCTGGACAAGGCAACAGTGGGCCCGGGTCTTGTTTTCGGATGAGTCCAGGTTCACCCTGACTTTTAACGATGGCCGGGCTCGGGTGTGGCGACGTCAAGGGGAGAGGTTCGCTGACGCCACTGTCCAAGAGCATAACCGGTACGGCGGCGGGTCGGTGATGGTGTGGGGTGGCATGAGCCGTGGTACCCGGACCCCCCTGCTCCCCATTGACGGCATCCTGAACGGGGTCCGGTACCGGGACGAGGTTATGGCGGCCGTGGCACTGCCTGCGCTTGTGGACCTTGGTCAAGGCGCCATCTTCCAGGACGACAATGCACCTGCGCATCGAGCACGCCTTGTGACCGACTTCCTGGAGCAGCATGAAGTCGTCCGTATGGCCTGGCCAGCGTGCTCACCTGACCTGAACCCAATTGAACACCTCTGGGATGTGCTCGGGAGGTGCATCAGGGACAACCACCCCCCCACCGGGCACCCTGGCCAGGCTGGTCGACATCCTGCAGATCGAGTGGGCGGCCATCCCTCAGGACACACTCCATACCCTTGTGGGGTCGATGCATCGGCGCTGTGAAGCATGCATCCAGGCTCGGGGCGGACACACGCGATATTGAAAACAGATTGGCCAAATCTGACACTTTCTGTTTTTTGAAAAGGGGGGGATGTTCCTTTAAATGCATGTGCTGTTCACTAATGGGTCATTGTGCTAATTTCTTTTTCCAAAACAGGTGTGGAAATGATGAAATAAAACAGAATCAATTCTAAACATTGTCAATTATTTCAACTTAAAATTAGAGAGGAAGGAAGAAGTGGCCCTTAAATTATGATTAGGAGTATATTTACCAAAAATTGAGACATGTAAACATTGTGAAGAAACGTAGTTGTGCAAAAGTGAAGTGAATTATTTTGGCATTCAAGAGTTGTATTGAGTTGTAGTTCTTGATTTAATGTTTTATGAATTACTGTTTTGTGGTTTCGATCTTTAAATGATGTGCAGTCAGTGTGAACTTTATGAATAATTATATGTATTGAGAGTTTGGACTTTTGAAACATGAATGGCAAATTTTGTATTAAATCCTTTATTGTAAGATGTTATTTTGTTAAATGAATACGAAGCTAAGTTAGTGGTCATTTTTTGGAAATTGAAGTTAGTGTAAAATATTGGTTGTATGGCACAGTGAATGTAATTTGCCTGCGAACTTTTAAAAGGCAAACAATATTACTTTGGGATAAACGTTTGTCAATCATATAATATAAAAATATGGTGTGGCCATTGACCCGATACATTTTATTGACAATTTTGTAGATGGAAGTACTTAGCAAATTCTTTCCTATCTACAGCTTCTGACGTGGGGAGCTGTCTGGTCTGATTAGCTCACGAAGGGCTACACACGTACGTGACTTTGGTTTGAGGGATGGATGCCTGATCCAGTCCCTGGTCCTAAGCTGTTAGGACTCTGCTGAATACCTGCTGTTTTGAGGGGTGGATGCCTGATCCAGTCCCTGGTCCTAAGCTGTTAGGACTCTGCTGAATACCTGCTGTTTTGAGGGGTGGATGCCTGATCCAGTCCCTGGTCCTAAGCTGTTAGGACTCTGCTAAATACCTGCTGTTTTGAGGGGTGGATGCCTGATCCAGTCCCTGGTCCTAAGTTGTTAGGACTCTGCTGAATACCTGCTGTGGGCGTGTCCAGTTGCTGACGCCTCTGTTTCGTCTTGCTCCCCAGGATTGTGTGGTAACTATATTTATATAGAGTGATGAACTGAATTGTGAACAGTGATTTCGATGCTGTGAAACAGACTGACTGAAGTGCTGATACAGTGAAAGAATTTCTGTGAAAAGACTGTTTGGGACGGAAACCTGAACCCATTACTTTTTATTGAACAGTGGTCAATGAACATTTATTTCTGACTTATGTGTTTGTTGATCCAGTTGGATGAAAATTGAACTGATGATATTTGATTAATTATAAATATTTAAATATACTAATTTGTTTACAGAGGTTGTTTAAGTGACTGAGTGAAAGGTTTGTGTGGTTGGGGAAAACATATATACTCCTAATCATAATTTAAGGGCCACTTCTTCCTTCCTCTCTAATTTTAAGTTGAAATAATTGACAATGTTTAGAATTGATTCTATGTTTTATTTCATCATTTCCACACCTGTTTTGGAAAAAGAAATTAGCACAATGACCCATTAGTGAACAGCACATGCATTTAAAGGAACATCCCCCCCTTTTCAAAAAACAGAAAGTGTCAGATTTGGCCAATCTGTTTTCAATATCGCGTGTGTCCGCCCCGAGCCTGGATGCATGCTTCACAGCGCCGATGCATCGACCCCACAAGGGTACGGAGTGTGTCCTGAGGGATGGCCGCCCACTCGATCTGCAGGATGTCGACCAGCCTGGCCAGGGTGCCCGGTGGGGGGTGGTTGTCCCCGATGCGCCTCCCGAGCACATCCCAGAGGTGTTCAATTGGGTTCAGGTCAGGTGAGCACGCTGGCCAGGCCATACGGACGACTTCATGCTGCTCCAGGAAGTCGGTCACAAGGCGTGCTCGATGCGCAGGTGCATTGTCGTCCTGGAAGATGGCGCCTTGACCAAGGTCCACAAGCGCAGGCAGTGCCACGGCCGCCAGAACCTCGTCCCGGTACCGGACCCCGTTCAGGATGCCGTCAATGGGGAGCAGGGGGGTCCGGGTACCACGGCTCATGCCACCCCACACCATCACCGACCCGCCGCCGTACCGGTTATGCTCTTGGACAGTGGCGTCAGCGAACCTCTCCCCTTGACGTCGCCACACCCGAGCCCGGCCATCGTTAAAGGTCAGGGTGAACCTGGACTCATCCGAAAACAAGACCCGGGCCCACTGTTGCCTTGTCCAGGTCACGTGCTCCCTGGCCCAGGTCATGCGGCGCACTCTGTTGACCGGTGACAGCACGGGTCGGACGGCCGGTCTCCGTGACCTCAAGTTTGCCTCATGTAGCCGTCTTCTCACCATGCTGCAGCTGATGTTAGCACCTGTTGCGTCCCTCAGCTGACCCCTCAAGGTCACCGCAGTGGATGCCCTTTCCCTCAGGACGGAGAGGGCAAGGTAGCGGTCTTGCTGTCTTGTCGTTACTCTGGGTCGACCCGTGTGACGCCTTTCCTGGACTGCTCCAGTCTCATTGAAGCGCTCCAGCAGTCTCTGGATTGTGGAATGCGACACTTCAAGTCGTCTAGCAACTTCCCGCTGCGCTAGGCCTTCATCAAGCAGAGCGAGGGCTCTCCCCCGCTGCTCATCCGTCATCCGTCGTCTTGCAAGCATGGTTAAAACGAACCAAGAACGGGTCCTTTTTATCCTCGTCTGCGGGCAACTTTGGCTGGAGTAGTGTTCAAAAAGGGCTTGCCTTGCACGTGCAAAGCGAATTTTGTCGCTACCTTGCCTGCGTCGTCAGAGAGACCCTGCTGAAGATTCGACAATTTCGTGTGGAAATTGTCTTCCTTGGGCCGCCCATTGCAAATCGGCAAATCCCCAAACACGTGCCAAAAGGAAACTGCAATGTTGTCTGAGCTCTTATCCATTCAGTTACGGCAACGAATTGGAGAAAAGAGTAAGAGAAAATAGGTTATTTCTCCTTTCAAAAATTGACTCAAAAACGTTCCTGGCCCTTCAATAATGACGTGTAGTATATAGAACACGCACCTACATATACACAATCTACTTTCATCCTATTTTCTGTCAGTCACACATAAAGTGACATCTGTAACAATGGCACACAGACAACATTGCCATCTGTAACAACATATGGCACACAGACACCACTGCCATCTGTAACAACATATGGTACATAGACAACACTGCCATCTGTAACAACATATGGTACACAGGCGACACTGCCATCTGTAACAACATATGGTACACAGACAACACTACCATCTGTAACAACATATGGCACACAGACAACACTGCCATCTGTAACATATGGCACACAGACAACACTGCCATCTGTAACAACATATGGTACACAGACAACACTGCCATCTGTAACAACATATGGCACACAGACAACACTGCCATCTGTAACAACATATAGCACACAGACAACACTGCCATCTGTAACAACATATGGCACACAGACAACACTGCCATCTGTAACAACATATGGCACACAGACAACACTGCCATCTGTAACAACATATGGTACACAGACAACACTAACATCTGTAACAACATATGGCACACAGACAACACTGCCATCTGTAACAACATATGGCACACGGACAACACTGCCATCTGTAACAACATATGGTACACAGACAACTCTGCCATCTGTAACAACATATGGTACACAGACAACACTGCCATCTGTAACAATATATGGCACACAGACAACACTGCCATCTGTAACATCTGGCACACAGGAAACACTGCCATCTGTAACAACATATGGCACACAGACAACACTGCCATCTGTAACAAAATCTGGCACACAGACAACACTGCCATCTGTAACATCTCGTAAACAGACAACACTGCCATCTGTAACATATGGTACACGGGCAACACTGCCATCTGTAACAACATATTGTACACAGACAGCATTGCCATCTGTAACAACATATGGCACACAGACAACATTGCCATCTGTAACAAATATGGTACACAGACAACACTGCCATCTGTAACAACATATGGTACACAGACAACACTGCCATCTGTAACAACATATGGCACACAGACAACACTGCCATCTGTAACAACATATGGTACACAGACAAACACTGCCATCTGTAACATATGGTACACAGCAACACTGCCATCTGTAACAACATATGGTCACAAGCAACACTCCATCTGTAACATATGGCACACAGACAACACTTGCCATCTGTAACAACATATGGCACACAGACAACACTGCCATCTGTAACAACATATGGTACACAGACAACATGCCATCTGTAACAACATATGGCACACAGACAACACTGCCATCTGTAACAACATATGGTACACAGCAACACTGCCATCTGTAACAACATATGGACACAGACAACATGCATCTGTAACAACATATGGCACACAGACAACACTGCCATCTGTAACAACATATGGCACACAGACAACACATCTGCATTGTAACAACATTGGTACACAGACAACACTTGCCATCTGTAACAACATATGGTACACAGACAACATGCCATCTGTAACAACATATGGCTACACAGACAACATGCCATCTGTAACAACATATGGCACACAGACAACATGCCATCTGTAAACAACAATACTGCCACTAGACAACATTGCCATCTGTAACAACATATGGTACACAGACAACACTGCCATCTGTAAACAACATTGGCACACAGACAACATGCCATCTGTAACAACATATGGACACAGCGACACTGCCATCTGTAACAACATATGGCACACAGACAACACTGCCATCTGTAACAACATATGACACAGACAACACTGCCATCTGTAAAACAATATGGCACACAGACAACACTGCCATCTGTAACAACATATGGCACACAGACAACACTGCATCTGTAACATATGGTACACAGACAACACTGCCATCTGTAACAACATATGGTACACAGACAACATGCCATCTGTAACAAACATATGGCACACAGACAACACTGCCATCTGTAACAACATATGGCACACAGACAACACTGCCATCTGTAACAACATATGGCTACACAGACAACATGCCATCTGTAACAAATATGGCACACAGACAACATGCCATCTGTAACAACATATGGTACACAGACAACACTGCCATCTGTAACAACATATGGCTCACAGCAACAACATGCCATCTGTAACAACATATGGTACACAGACAACATGCCATCTGTAACAACATATGGTACACAGACAACATTGCCATCTGTAACAACATATGGCACACAGACAACATTGCCATCTGTAACAACATATGGCACACAGACAACATGCCATCTGTAACAACATATGGTCAACAGACAACACTGCCATCTGTAACAACATATGGCACACAGACAACATTGCCATCTGTAACAACATATGCACACAGACAACATTGTCCATCTGTAACAACATATGGTACACAGACAACATTGCATCTGTAACAACATATGGCACACAGACAACATTGCCATCTGTAACAACATATGGTACACAGACAACATTGCCATCTGTAACAACATATGGCACACAGACAACATTGCATCTGTAACAACATATGGCACACAGACAACATTGTCATCTGTAACAACATATGGCAACACATGACAACATTGCCATCTGTAACAACATTGGTACACAGACAACATGCCATCTGTAACACAATCAACATGACAACTCATCTGTAACATATGACAACTGCTCTGTACATTGCACAACAATGCCTCTGTAACAACATATGCACACAGACACTGCATCTGTAACAACATTGGTCACAGAACATGCCATCTGTAACATGGACACAACAACACTCCATCTGAAAAATATGGCACACACACTCCATTGTAAACATATGGCACAGACAACATGCCATCTGTACAACATTGCACACAGACAAATGCCATCTGTACAATGGTACACAGCAACATGCATCTGTAAACATATGGCACAGACAACATGCATCTGTAAAATATGGACACAGCAACATGCCATCTGTAACAAATATGCACAGACAACATTGCATCTGTAACAACATATGCACACAGACAACATTGCCACTGTAACAACATATGGCAACAGCAACATGCCATCTGTAACAACATTGGTACACAGACAACATTGCCATCTGTAACAACATATGGCACACAGACAACATTGCCATCTGTAACAACATTGCACACAGACAACATGCCTCTGTAACAACATATGGACACAGACAACATTGCCATTGTAAACATATGGACACAACAACATTGCCATCTGTAACAACATATGGTACACAGACAACAACGCCATCTGTAACAACATTGGCACACAGACAACATGCCATCTGTAACAAATATGGTACACAGACACACTGCCATCTGTAACAACATTGGACACAGACAACATGCCATCTGTAACACATATGCACACAGCAACATGCCATCTGTAAACATATGACACAGACAACATGCCATCTGTAACAACATATGGCACACAGACACATGCCATCAACAATGGCACACAGCACACTGCCATCTTAACAACATATGGCACAAGACAACATGCCATCTGAACAACATATGACACAGACAACATGCCACTGTAACAAATATGGACACAGACAACACTGCCATCGTACAACATTGGAACAGAAACATGCCATCTGTAACAACATATGACACAGACAACATGCCATCTGTAACAACAATGCACACAGACAACATTGCTCTGTAACAACATTGGTCACAGACACTCCATTGTAACAACATATGGCACACAACAACATTGCCATCTGTAAAACATTGGTCACAGACAACACTGCCATCTGACAACATATGGACACAGACAACATGCCATCTGTAACAACATATGGCACACAGACAACATTCCACGTAACAACAATGGACACAGACAACATGCCATCTGTAACAACATTGGTACACAGACAACATGCCATCTGTAACAACATATGGACACAGTCACATTGCCATCTGTAACAACATATGGCACACAGACAAAACTGCCATCTGTAACAACATATGGCACACAGACAACACTGCCATCTGTAACAACATCTGGCACACAGGCGACACTGCCATCTGTAACAACATATGGCACAAGACAACACTGCCATCTGTAACAACATTTGGTACACAGACAACACTGCCATCTGTAACAATATATGGCACACAGACAACACTGCCATCTGTAACAACATCTGGCACACAGACAACACTGCCATCTGTAACAACATATGATACACAGACAACACTGCCATCTGTAACAACATATGGCACACAGACAACACTGCCATCTGTAACAACATTTGGTACACAGACAACACTACCATCTGTAACAACATATGGCACACAGACATCATTGCCATCTGTAACAACATATGGTACACAGACAACAACAGATGGCACACAGACAACATTGCCATCTGTAACAACATATGGTACACAGACAACACTGCCATCTGTAACAACATATGGTACACAGACATCATTGCCATCTGTAACAACTATGGTACACAGACAACAACAGATGGCACACAGACAACATTGCCATCTGTAACAACATATGGTACACAGACAACACTGCCATCTGTAACAACCTATGGACACACAGACACATTGCCATCTGTAACAACATATGGTACACAGACAACAACAGATGGCACACAGACAAACATTGCCATCTGTAACACTAGTACACAGACAACACTGCCACTGTAACAACACTATGTAATCAAGACAAAACTCCCATCTGTAACAACATATCACACAGAACACTGCCATCTGTAACAACATCTGGTACACAGACAACATTGCCATCTGTAACAACATATGGACACAGTCCAACATTGACAATCTGCAAACAACACACCAATTACAACAAAACTGCCATCAACAACATCACACAGACAACACTGCCATCTTGAACAACATTGGCACACAGACAACATGCCATCTGTAACAACATATGGACACAGACAACACTGCCACTGCAACACATGGCAACACAGACAACATGCCACTGAAACAGGCAACAAACACTGCCATCGTAACAACATCTACACACAGCAAACATGCCATCTGTAACAACATATGGCAAAGACAACACTGCCATCTAACAACATTGCTACACAGACAACACTGCCACTGTAACAACATTTGGGTAACAGACAACACTGCCATCTGTAACAAATTGGCCACAGACAACATTGCCATCTGTAACAAATGGCACACAGCAACACTGCCATCTGTAAAACAATGGTACAAGACAACACCATTGTAACAAATTGGCACAAAACACTGCCATTGTAACAACATATTGGTACACAGAAACATTGCCATCTGTAACATATACAAGACACAGCATCTGACAATTGTCACAAACATTGCCAACAACACCATGAACAACACATTGCACCAACAACATCATCTACAACACATGTCAACAACAACAATGGACAAACAACATTGCCACTGTAACAATATATGGTACAACAGACAACTAACATTGTATACATGGACAACAACATCTGAACAACATATGGCACTGCAACATGCCATCGAACAACATTGGTCACAACATATGGCACAACAACATTGTACACAACAACGGTACAAGACAACACTGGCACAGTAACATATGTAACACAATCCACTAGCACACAGACAATGCCATCTGAGACAACTGCCATCTGAACAACATATGGCACACAGACAACATGCCACGTAACAACAATGCCACTAAGCAACATTGGCACCAAAACATTGCTACAATGACAAACCATGAACAACATTGCCACTGTAACAACACTGCCTTAACAAAATCCAGACAACATGCCATCAACAACATTGCCAGTAACAACACTGCATCTGAACAAATTGCATCAACAACATTCCAACAACTATTGCCAGACAACTTAGCCTGAAACAATGCACACAGACAACATTGCACACACAACATGGCATCGGAAAAACATTGGACACAGAACTACTGACATTGACACAAGCACAGCCATCTTCAACATATGATACAGACAACACTGCCATCTGCAACATTGGACACAGACACATTGCCATCTGTAACAACATATGGCAACAGAAACATTGCCATCTGTAAAACATTGGACACAGCACAACTGCCATCTGTACAACATTGTCACAGACAACTAGCCATCTGTAACAACATATGGCACACAGCAACATTGCCATCTGTAACAACCATATGGCACACAGACAAAACTGCCATCTGTAACAACATATGGCACACAGACAACACTGCCATCTGTAACAACATCTGGCACACAGGCGACACTGCCATCTGTAACAACATATGGCACAAAGACAACACTGCCATCTGTAACAACATTTGGTACACAGACAACACTGCCATCTGTAACAATATATGGCACACAGACAACACTGCCATCTGTAACAACATCTGGCACACAGACAACACTGCCATCTGTAACAACATATGATACACAGACAACACTGCCATCTGTAACAACATATGGCACACAGACAACACTGCCATCTGTAACAACATTTGGTACACAGACAACACTACCATCTGTAACAACATATGGCACACAGACATCATTGCCATCTGTAACAACATATGGTACACAGACAACAACAAGGCACACAGACAACATTGCCATCTGTAACAACATATGGTACACAGACAACACTGCCATCTGTAAAACATATGGTCACAGACATCATTGCCATCTGTAACAACATATGGTACACAGACAACATCAAACAATGGCACACAGACAACATTGCCATCTGTAACAACATATGGTACACATACAACACTGGCATCTGTAACAACATATGGCACACAGACATCATTGCCATCTGTAACAACATATGGTACACAGACAACACTGCCATCTGAAAACATATGGTACACAGACAACACTGCATCTGTAAAAACATATGGCACACAGACAACATTGCCATCTGTAACAACATATGGCACACAGACAACACTGCCATCTGTAACAACATATGGCACACAGACAACATTGCCATGTGTAACAACATATGGCACACAGACAACATGCCATCTGTAACAACATATGGCACACAGACAACATTGCCATCTGTAACAAATATGGCACACAGACAACATGCCATCTGTAACAACATATGGCACACGACAACACATTGCCATCTGTAACAACATATGGCACACAGGAACAACATGCCATCTGTAACAACATATGGTACACAGCAACACTGCCATCTGCAACAACATATGGTACACAGACAACATGCCATCTGTAACAACATCTGTCACACAGCAACACTGCCATCTGTAACAACATATGTCACAACAGACTAACACTGCCCCCATCTGTAACAACATATGGCACACAGACAACACTGCCATCTGTAACAACATTTGGTACACAGACAACACTGCCATCTGTAACATATGGTACACAGACAACATTGCCATCTGTAAACATATGGTACACAGACAACACTGCCATCTGTAACAACATATGGCACACAGCACACTGACATCTGTAACAACATATGGACACAGACAACACTGCCATCTGTAACAACATATGGCACACAGACAACACTGCCATCTGTAACATATGATACACAGGCAACATTGCCATCTGTAACAACATTGGTACACAGACAACACTGCCATCTGTAACAACATATGGTACACAGACAACACTGACATCTGTACAACATCTGGTACACAGACAACACTGCCATCTGTAACAACATATGGTACACAGACAACACTGCCATCTGTAAACAACATCTGGTACACAGACAACATTGCCATCTGTACAACATTGGTACACAGACAACACTGCCATCTGTAACAACATCTGGTACACAGACAACACTGACATCTGTAAACAGCCATGCCTACTATGCACAGACAACACTCCCATCTGTAACATATGTAACAACAACATGTCTACACATGGCACAGCAACACTGCCATCTGTAACATATGGCACACAGACAACACTGCCATCTGTAACAACATATGGCAAACAGAACATTGCCATCTGTAACATATGGCACACAGACAACATTGCCATCTGTAACAACATATGGTACACAGACAACATTGCCATCTGTAACAACTATTGTACACAGACAACACTGCATCTGAAACATAATGGCACACAGACAACACTGCCATCTGTAACAACATATGGCACACAGACAACATTGCCATCTGTAACAACATATGGCACACAGACAACATTGCCATCTGTAACACATATGTACACAGACAACACTGCCATCTGTAAAACATATTGCACACAGACAACACTGCCATCTGTAACAACATATGGCACACAGACAACACTGACATCTGTACAACATTGGCACACAGACAACACTGCCATCTGTAACAACATATGGTACACAGCAACACTGCCATCTGTACAACATATGGCACACAGACAACACTGCCATCTGTAACAACATCATTGCACAACACGACAACATGCCATCTGACACATTGGACACAACAACTGCATTGTAAACATAGGCACAGACAACACTGCCATCTGTAACAACATATGGCACACAGACAACACTGCCATCTGTAACAACATATGGTCACACAGCAAACTGCCATCTGTAACAACATATGGACACACAGACAACACTGCCATCTGTAACAACATATGGACACAGACAACACTGCCATCTGTAACAACATATGGCACACAGACAACACTGCCATCTGTAACAACATATGGCACACAGACAACACTGCCATCTGTAACAACATATGGCACACAGCAACACTGCCATCTGTAACACATATGGTACACAGACAACACTGCCATCTGTAACATCATGCACACAGACAACACTGCCATCTGTAACAACATATGGAACCAGCAACACTGCCATCTGTAACATATGGCACACAGACAACACTGCCATCTGTAACAACATTGGTACACAGACAACACTGCCATCTGTAACACTATGGACACAGACACACATGCCATCTGTAACAACATATGGTACACAGACAACACTGCCATCTGTAACAATATGGCACACAGACAACACTGCCATCTGTAAACATATGGCACACAGACAACACTGCCATCTGTACAACATATGGACACAGACAACACTGCCATCTGTAACATATGGTACACAGACAACACTGCCATCTGTAACATATGGCACACAGACAACACTGCCATCTGTAACAACATATGGACACAGACAACATTGCCATCTGTAACAACATATGGTACACAGACAACACTGCCATCTTAACAACATATGGTACACAGACAACACTGCCATCTGTAACACATATGGCACACAGACAAGACACTGCCATCTGTAACAACATATGGCACACAGACAACACTGCCATCTGTAACAACATATGGTACACAGACAACACTGCCATCTGTAACAACATATGGTACACAGACAACACTGCCATCTGTAACAACATATGGTACACAGACAACACTGCCATCTGTAACACATATGGCACACAGACAACACTGCCATCTGTAACAACATATGGTACACAGACAACACTGCCATCTGTACAACATATGGCACACAGACAACACTGCCATCTGTAACACATATGGACACAGACAACACTGCCATCTGTAACAACATATGGTACACAGACAACATGCCATCTGTAAACATATGCACACACAACACTGCCACTGTAACAACATATGATACACAGACAACACTGCCATCTGTAACAACATATGGCACACAGACAACACTGCCATCTGTAACAACATATGGTACACAGACAACACTGCCATCTGTAACAACATATGGCACACAGACAACACTGCCATCTGTAACAACATATGGCACACAGCAACACTGCCATCTGTAACAACATCTGGCACACAGGCAACACTGCCATCTGTAACAACATATGGCACACAGACAACACTTGCCATCTGTAACAACATATGGCACACAGACAACACTGCCATCTGTAACAATCTGGTACACAGACAACACTGCCATCTGTAACAACATATGCACACAGACAACACTGCCATCTGTAACAACATATGTCACACAGACAACACTGCCATCTGTAACAACATCTGCACACAGACAACACTGCCATCTGTAACAACATATGGTACACAGACAACACTGCCATCTGTAACAACATATGGCACACAGACAACACTGCCATCTGTAACAACATCTGTCACACAGACAACACTGCCATCTGTAACAACATATGGCACACAGACAACATGCCATCTGTAACAACATATGGCACACAGACAACACTGCCATCTGTAACAACATATGGCACACAGACAACACTGCCATCTGTAACAACATCTGTCACACAGACAACACTGCCATCTGTAACAACATATGGCACACAGACAACACTGCCATCTGTAACAACATATGGCACACAGACAACACTGCCATCTGTAACAACATTGCACACAGCAACACCCATCTGTAACAACATATGGCACACAGCAACACAGCCATCTGTAACAACATTGTCACACAGGACAACACAGCCATCTGTAACAACATATGGCACACAGACAACACTGCCATCTGTAACAACATATGCACACAGGCAACACTGCCATCTGTAACAACATATGGCACACAGACAACACTGCCATCTGTAAAGCACACAATGGCACAGGCAACACAGCCATCTGTACAACATATGGCACACAGACAACACTGCCATCTGTAACAACATATGGCACACAGGCAACACAGCCATCTGTAGCAACATATGGCACACAGACAACACTGCCATCTGTACAACATATGGCACACAGACAACACTGCCATCTGTAAACCAACATATATGGCACACAGCAACACAGCCATCTGTAACAACATACTGGCACACAGGCAACACAGCCATCTGTAACAACATATGGCACACAGGCAACACAGCCATCTGTAACAACATATGGCACACAGGCAACACAGCCATCTGTAACAACATATGGCACACAGGCAACACAGCCATCTGTAACAACATATGGCACACAGGCAACACAGCCATCTGTAACAACATATGCACACAGGCAACACAGCCATCTGAACAACACAGCAACGCTCTGTAACAACATATGGCACACAGACAACATTGCCATCTGTAACAACATATGGCACACAGGCAACACAGCCATCTGTAGCAACATATGGCACACAGACAACACAGCCATCTGTAACAACATATGGTACACAGGCAACACAGCCATCTGTAGCAACATATGGCACACAGGCAACACAGCCATCTGTAGCAACATATGGCACACAGACAACACTGCCATCTGTAACAACATATGGCACACAGGCAACACAGCCATCTGTAACAACATCTGGCACACAGGCAACACAGCCATCTGTAACAACATCTGGCACACAGGCAACACAGCCATCTGTAACAACATATGGCACACAGGCAACACAGCCATCTGTAACAACATATGGCACACAGACAACACTGCCATCTGTAACAACATATGGCACACAGGCGAGTGATCCAGGCCATGGACCCAATTACTCATCATCATCCTTCCCAAGAAAGGAGATCACCAACACTGTCACAACTGCCACACTGTCAGTTTGATCAGTCATGCCAGCAAAGTTATGCTGTGAATCATTCTGAAGGATGGCAGCCATAAACTGATAGCATCATTGCCGAAGAACAGACGGGAATCTGCAAGGGCAGAATTGCCACTGAGCAGATCTTTAACCTGCGCAATATTTGCGGAAAACACCTCCAACAACACAGGGAGCATTACCCGTCTTCACAGACTTTAAGAAGACTTTTGACAGAGTGTGGCGGGAACCCACAACCCTCTGTCTCTGTCTCTGTCTCCCTCACAGTCTGTCAGGACATCCCTCTGTCTCTGTCTCTGTCTCTGTCTCCCTCACAGTTTGTCAGGACATCCCTCTGTCTCTGTTTCTGTCTCCCTCACAGTTTGTCAGGACAACCCTCTGTCTCTGTATCTGTCTCTGTCTCCCTCACAGTTTGTCAGGACAACCCTCTGTCTCTGTCTCTGTCTCCCTCACAGTTTGTCAAGACATCCCTCTGTCTCTGTCTCTGTCTCTGTCTCCCTCACAGTTTGTCAAGACAACCCTCTGTCTCTGTCTCTGTCTCCCTCACAGTTTGTCAAGACATCCCTCTGTCTCTGTCTCTGTCTCCCTCACAGTTTGTCAAGACATCCCTCTGTCTCTGTCTCTGTCTCTGTCTCCCTCACAGTTTGTCAGGACAACCTTCTGTCTCTGTCTCTGTCTGCCCCACTTGTCATCATATCTCTGAAACACATCATAACTGACGCACTTGAAGATCATGCCTGCACACTAAGCATTGGAGGAAGAATCATTCAAAACCTTCGCTTTGCAAATGACAATGATGCAGATGGAGAGGACACAGGAAAAGAAAACACAGACTGCCAACATTGTGGAGTAAAGAGAAAAACTATTGGCAGAGACCCAGGCTGTGGCACAGAGTGGAAAAAGCTGAAAGAATCTTCTATACAGTTCTTTAGTGTGGCGCCTCGATGACTCTTCATGCAGGTAAGGGAAAAGAAGATTGTTGTGTGTGTGTGTGTGTGTTGTGTGTGTGTGTGTGTGTGTGTGTGGTGTGTTGTGTGTGTGTGTGTTTGTGTGTGTGTGTGTTGTTTGTGTGTGTGTTGTGTTGTGTGTGTGTTGTTGTTGTGTGTTTTGTGTGTGTTGTTGTGTTGTTGTGTGGTTTGTGTGTGTGTGTGTTGTGTGTGGTGTGTTTTGTGTGTGTGTTTGTGTGTGTGTGTGTTGTGTGTGTGTGTGTTGTGTGTTTTGTGGTGTGTGTTTTGTGTGTGTTGTGTGTTGTGTGTGTGTGTGTGTTTGTGTGTGTTATGTGTGTGTGTTGTTGTGCATGTGTGTTGTGAGTGTGGTTTGTGTGTGGTGTGTGTGTGTTTGTGTGTGTATGTTGTGTTGTTTTGTTTTGTATGTGTGTTGTGTATTGTGTGCATTTGTGTGTGTTGTATTGTGTGTGTGATGTGTTGTGTGTGTTTTGTGATATGTGCATGGTGTGTGTGTGTTTGTATGTGTTTATATATGTGCATGTGTGTGTGTATGTGTGTGTGTTGTTTGTATGTGTTTATATGTGCATGTGTGTGTGTGTTTGTATGTGTTATTATATGTGTGTGTGTGTGTGTTGTGTATGGTTATATGTGCATGTGTGTGTGTGTGTTTGTATGTGTTTATGTATGTTGTGTGGTGTTTGTATGTGTATATTTCTGTTGTGTGTGTTGTGTTGTTGTTAGTGTTGATGTGGTGTGTGTGTTGTGATGTGTGTGTGTGGTGTGTGTGTGGTGGTGTGTGGTGTGTGTGTGTGTGTAGTTGATGTGTGTGTGTGTTGTGTGTTTGTGTGGTGTTGTACACGTAAATGTTGTCGGCCTGTCACTTCAATCTCTGCAAGTACCTCCACCCACTTCCTTCAAACCCTCCCTCTCCTCCACCTTCACAACACCCACTACCACCCATCACACACCACCCGCCCTACCCCACCCACCCCACCCCCACCCCCCCAGCAGGTTCCATGACATTTGGCTAGAAGGAAACGGTACCGCTTGTTGCAGAACAAGAGACACAGGAGAAACTGTCGCCTTCCACCGGGATGTCATCATAGCGTTGTCACTGCAAGCTGCTCTGCTAACACACTCCGCTCCCACCTCACTCCCCCCCTCACTCCCCTGCCTCTCTCTCTCTCCTCTCTCTCTCTCTCTCTCTCTCTGTATTATTGTCAACAAACTGTGCACGTGCCCGCCATTAGGGTAGGCGTATGGCTGCACGTGTTACGGAGACCTGCGCATGCACAGTGACTCGCGCTTAGTGTGCCATGGATTAGGTTAGTATTGGGACAGGTCTATGTATAAAACTGTGACACTTGTAAGTGATGTCACGTTGATACAGGTTTGTGTATAAAACTGTGAAATACGTCACGTTGGTACAGGTTTGTGTATAAAACTGTGACACTTAACACGTTGGTACAGGTTTGTGTATAAAACTGTGACACTTAACACGTTGATACAGGTTTGTGTATAAAACTGTGACACTTAACACGTTGATACAGGTTTGTGTAATAAAACTGTGAAATACGTCACGTTGGTACAGGTTTGTGTATAAAACTGTGAAATACGTCACGTTGGTACAGGTTTGTGTATAAAACTGTGAAATACGTCACGTTGGTACAGGTTTGTGTATAAAACTGTGACACTTAACACGTTGGTACAGGTTTGTGTATAAAACTGTGACACTTAACACGTTGATACAGGTTTGTGTATAAAACTGTGACACTTAACACGTTGATACAGGTTTGTGTATAAAACTGTGAAATACGTCACGTTGGTACAGGTTTGTGTATAAAACTGTGAAATACGTCACGTTGATACAGGTTTGTGTATAAAACTGTGAAATACGTCACGTTGGTACAGGTTTGTGTATAAAACTGTGACACTTAACACGTTGGTACAGGTTTGTGTATAAAACTGTGACACTTAACACGTTGATACAGGTTTGTGTATAAAACTGTGACACTTAACACGTTGATACAGGTTTGTGTATAAAACTGTGAAATACGTCACGTTGGTACAGGTTTGTGTATAAAACTGTGAAATACGTCATGTTGGTACAGGTTTGTGTATAAAACTGTGACACTTAACACGTTGATACAGGTTTGTGTATAAAACTGTGAAATACGTCACGTTGGTACAGGTTTGTGTATAAAACTGTGAAATACGTCACGTTGATACAGGTTTATGTTGGTGTATAAAACTGTGACACATGTAAATAATGTCACGATAATACATCAAGTCATAACTGTGACACATGTAAATAGTGTCACGATAATACATCAAGTCATAACTGTGACACATGTAAATAATGTCACGATAATACATCAAGTCATAACTGTGACACATGTAAATAGTGTCACGATAATACATCAAGTCATAACTGTGACACATGTAAATAATGTCACGATAATACATCAAGTCATAACTGTGACACATGTAAATAGTGTCACGATAATACATCAAGTCATAACTGTGACACATGTAAATAGTGTCACGATAATACATCAAGTCATAACTGTGACACATGTAAATAATGTCACGATAATACATCAAGTCATAACTGTGACACATGTAAATAGTGTCACGAAAATACATCAAGTCATAACTGTGACACATGTAAATAATGTCACGATAATACATCAAGTCATAACTGTGACACATGTAAATAGTGTCACGATAATACATCAAGTTATAACTGTGACATGTAAATAGTGTCACGATAATACATCAAGTCATAACTGTGACACATGTAAATAATGTCACGATAATACATCAAGTCATAACTGCTTTTTGCTCTGTCCAGAACACCGCTGACTGCCACACGGATTATCGATATCGCCCAAGACATTACCCAGTACTCAAGTGATTATCTTTGCTATCCAAGCATTATCCAGTGTATCAAATGATTATCTTTACTGTCTGAGACATTCAGTGTTCAAGTGATTATCTTCACTGTCCAATTCATATCCAGTGTTCAGGTGGTTATCTTTACTGCCATGACATTATCCACGACAAGTGATTAATCTTCACTGTCCGAGACATTATCCTGTATTCAAGTGATTATCTTTATTGTCAGACTTATTTGTATTCAAATGATTATCTTTACTTCCAAGGCACTATCCATATTCAAGTGAATATCTCCAATTTCAAGACTGTATCTATCATTGAAACATTATCTTTGTTATCCAATAAATTATCTTTAATTATCCAGGGCTATCCATGCTAACGTGTGTTTTCATGTGAAGGTTTTATGGCCCAGTCAAGTCGCTCTCTGTGTGCACACAACTGGTGTAACAACGATGGACAGTGGTGACCTTGACATTGGTAATGTTGCAACTCGTCGCAAAGTGAACCAGATGATCTGAACGTTCAGCATCACCTGAAGTGTCTCACCTGAAGTATCTCCACCTATCCCGATGTTCTTCACTGAAAGTGTCTCCCCTGAATGTCTCACCTGAAGTTCTCACTGAAGTGTCTCACCTGAATGAGGTTACTCAACGTTCTGAAGTGTCTCACTGAAGTGTCTCACCTAGATGTTTACTATGTACCTGAAGCATGAGTACTCACCTGAAGTGTCCCAATTCCTGAATGTCTACCTAAGACCCATATTCACACCTGAAGTGTCTCCCTCTCTGAAGTGTCTATAATGCACCTAAGTATCCACCTGAAGTGTCTTACCTGAATTGTCTCACCTGAAGTATCTCACCTGAAGTGTCTCACCTGAAATGTCTTCATGACGTCGCTACATGATTATGGCTGATCTGAACAAACCATTGTGGTTTCTCCAGTGTTACGCTTCTGCACATTGAGGTGTAAGTGCCATAAAGGCCACCACAGTGACTGTGTCGATTGTACTGCATAAACCCTCTGTTTACCACACAGTGACTGTGTCGATTGTAGGTGCATAAATCCTTGTTTTACCAGCATTGTGCTGTGTTCACTGGTATGTGTCCTTTCACTATCAGGACAGTGAGTGGGAATATACCACGTACAATGAATCTGATCAGTGTTGTCTCATCTTTTTTACTGTCTGGGGCATTCGCTCTGTTTGTTTTCTGAATGAGCCAAGTATTTTGGACTGGTGTTCCATCTTCTGCCTATAATGACAACATCTGTTGGACTGGTGTTCCATCTTCTGCCTATAAAGACAATATCTTTGGACTGGTGTTCCATCTTCTGTCTATAAGACAACATCTGTTGGACTGGTGTTCCATTCTTCTGCTCCTATAATGCCAAACATCTGTTGGACTGGTGTTCCATCTTCTGTCTATAAAGACAACATCTGTTGGACTGGTGTTCCATCTTCTGTCTATAAAGACAACATCTGTTGACTGGTGTTCCATCTTCTGTCTATAAAGACAACATATATTGGACTGGTGTTCCATCTTCTGTCCCAAAGACCTAACATGACAATGCGGATGGTCTGCAGACGTAGACGGCCCCTTCTTTGCTTAATGAAATGTCTAACTGTGTCTGCTGGAAGCTTGGAGGTGATTGTCTCATGATCTAGTAAAGGGTTCTGGGCCACTCCAACCTAATTCTGTACTGGACTGGTGTTCCCTCTTCTGTCTATAAAGACCCAATATACTGGACAGGTGTTCCCTCTTCTGTCTATAAAGACCCAATATCCTAGGACAGGTGTTCCCTCTTCTGTCTATAAAGACCCAATATACTGGACTGGTGTTCCCTCTTCTGTCCTATAAAGACCCATATACTCTTGGACTGGTGTTCCCTCTTCTGTCTATAAAGACCCAATATCTGGACTGGTGTTCCCTCTTCTGTCTATAAAGACCCAATATCCTGGACTGGTGTTTCCTCTCTCTTGCCCAATTTGATGTGTTTCTCTTCTTCTATAAAGACCCAATATCCTGGACTGGTGTTCCCTCTTCTGTCTATAAAGACCCAATATCCTGGACAGGTGTTCCCTCTTCTGTCTATAAAGACCCAATATCCTGGACATGGTGTTCCTCTTCTGTCTGTTCCTTTTTATAAAGACCCAATATCCTGGACAGGTGTTCCTCTTCTGTCTATAAAGACCCAATATCCTGGACAGGTGTTCCCTCTTCTGTCTATAAAGACCCAATATCCTGGACAGGTGTTCCTCTTCTGTCTATAAAGACCCAATATCCTGGACAGGTGTTCCTCTTCTGTCTATAAAGACCCAATATCCTGGACAGGTGTTCCTCTTCTGTCTATAAAGACCCAATATCCTGGACAGGTGTTCCCTCTTCTGTCTATAAAGACCCAATATCTGGACTGGTGTTCCTCTTCTGTCTATAAAGACCCAATATCCTGGACAGGTGTTCCTCTTCTGTCTATAAAGACCCAATATCCTGGACAGGTGTTCCCTCTTCTGTCTATAAAGACCCAATATCCTGGACAGGTGTTTCCTCTTCTGTCTATAAAGACCCAATATCCTGGACTGGTGTTCCCTCTTCTGTCTATAAAGACCCAATATCCTGGACAGGTGTTTCCTCTTCTGTCTATAAAGACCCAATATACTGGACTGTGTTCCTCTTCTCTCTATGAAGACCCATTATCCTGGACAGGTGTCCCTCTTCTAGTTATAAAGACCCAATCATTGGACTGGTGTTCCCTCTTCTGTCTATAAGACCCAATATCCTGGACAGGTGTCCCTCTTCTGTCTATAAAGACCCAATATACTGGACTGGTGTTCCCTCTTCTGTCTATAAAGACCCAATATACTGGACGGTGTTTCCTCTTCTGTCTATAAAGACCCAATATCCTGGACAGGTGTTCCCTCTTCTGTCTATAAAGACCCAATATACTGGACTGTGTTTCCTCTTCTGTCTATAAAGACCCAATATCCTGACAGGTGTTTCCTCTTCTGTCTATAAAGACCCAATATACTGGACTGGTGTTTCCTCTTCTGTCTATAAAGACCCAATATCCTGGACGGTGTTCCTCTTCTGTCTATAAAGACCCAATATCTGGACGGTGTTTCCTCTTCTGTCTATAAAGACCCAATATCCTGGACAGGTGTTCCCTCTTCTGTCTATAAAGACCCAAATCCTGACTGGTGTTCCCTCTTCTGTCTATAAAGACCCAATATCCTGGACAGGTGTTCCCTCTTCTGTCTATAAAGACCCATATACTGGACTGGTGTTCCCTCTTCTGTCTATAAAGACCCAATATCCTGGACAGGTGTTCCTCTTCTGTCTATAAAGACCCAATATACTGGACTGGTGTTCCTCTTCTGTCTATAAAGACCCAATATACTGGACTGGTGTTCCTCTTCTGTCTATAAAGACCCAATATCTGGACTGTTTCCTCTTCTGTCTAAAAGACCCAATATCTGGACTGGTGTTCCTCTTCTGTCTATAAAGACCAATATACTGGACTGGTGTTTCCTCTTCTTCTATAAGACCCATATCCTGGACGGTGATCCTCTTCTTGTTATAAAGACCCAATTATTGGACTGGTGTTCCTCTTCTGTCTATAAAGACCCAATATCTGGACAGGTGATCCTCTTCTGTCTATAAAGACCCAATAACTGGACTGGTGTTCCTCTTCTGTCTATAAAGACCCAATATACTGGACTGGTGTTCCTCTTCTGCTATAAAGACCCAATATCTGGACAGGTGTCCCTCTTCTGTCTATAAGACCCAATATCCTGGACAGGTGTTCCTCTTCTGTCTAAAAGACCCAATATCTGGACTGGTGTTTCCTCTTCTTCTATGAAGACCCATTATCCTGGACAGGTGATCCCTTTCTATGTATAAAAGACCCAATTATTGGACGGTTTCCCTCTTCTGTCTAAAAGACCCAATATCCTGGACAGGTATCCCCTTCTGTCTAAAAGACCCAATAACTGGACTGGTGTTCCTCTCTGTCTATAAAGACCCAATATACTGGACGGTGTTTCCTCTTCTGTCTATAAAGACCCATATCCTGACAGGTTTCCTCTTCTGTCTATAAAGACCCAATATCTGGACGGTGTTTCCTCTTTGTCTATAAAGACCAATATCCTGGACGTGTTTCCTCTTCTGTCTATAAAGACCCAATATACTGGACTGGTGTTTCCTCTTCTGTCTATAAAGACCCAATATCCTGGACGGTGTTTCCTCTTCTGTCTATAAAACCCAATATCCTGGACAGGTGTTCCTCTTCTGTCTATAAAGACCAATATCCTGGACAGGTGTTCCTCTTCTGTCTATAAAGACCCAATATCCTGGACGGTGTTCCTCTTCTGTCTATAAAGACCCAATATCCCGACGGTGTTCCCTCTTCTGTCTATAAAGACCCAATATCTGGACGGTGTCTCTTTGTTATAAGCCCATATCCTGGACGTTTCCTTCTGTCTATAAAGACCCAATATCCTGGACTGGTGTTCCCTTTCTGTCTATAAAGACCCAATATCCTGGACAGGTGTTCCCTCTTCTGTCTATAAAGACCCAAAATCCTGGACGGTGTTCCCTCTTCTGTCTATAAAGACCCAATTATCTGGACTGGTGTTTCCTCTTCTGTCTATAAAGACCCAATATCCTGGAAGGTGTTTCCCTCTTCTGTCTATAAAGACCCAATATCCTGGACGGTGTTCCCTCTTCTGTCTATAAAGACCCAATATCTGGACTGGTGTTCCTCTTCTGTCTATAAGACCCAATATCCTGGACATGGTGTTTCCTCTTCTGTCTATAAAGACCCAAATCTGGACTGGTGTTCCTCTTCTGTCTATAAAGACCCAATATCCTGGACTGGTGTTTCCTCTTCTGTCTATAAAGACCCAAATCCTGGACTGGTGTTCCTCTTCTGTCTAAAAAGACCCAATATACTGGACTGGTGTTCCTCTTCTGTCTATAAAGACCCAATATCCTGGACTGGTGTTCCCTCTTCTGTCTATAAAGACCCAATATCCTGGACTGGTGTTCCCTCTTCTGTCTATAAAGACCCAATATCCTGGACTGGTGTTCCTCTTCTGTCTATAAAGACCCAATATCTGGACTGGTGTTTCCTCTTCTGTCTATAAAGACCCAATATCCTGGACTGGTGTTCCTCTTCTGTCTATAAAGACCCAATATCCTGGACTGGTTTCCTCTTCTGTCTATAAAGACCCAATATCCTGGACTGTGTTTCCTCTTCTGTCTATAAAGACCCAATATCTGACGGTGTTCCCTCTTCTGTCTATAAAGACCCAATATCTGGACTGGTGTTCCCTCTTCTGTCTATAAAGACCCAATATCTGACTGGTGTGTTCCTCTTCTGTCTATAAAGACCCAATATCCTGGACTGGGTTCCCTCTCTGTCTATAAAGACCCAATATCCTGACTGGTGTTCCCTCTCTTGTCTAAAAGACCCAATATCCTGGACTGTGTTCCCTCTCTGTCTATAAGACCCAATAACTGGACTGGTGTTCCCTCTTCTGTCTATAAAGACCCAATATCCTGGACGGTGTTCCTCTTCTGTCTATAAAGACCCAATACTGGACTGGTGTTTCCTCTTCGTCTATAAAGACCAATAACTGGACTGGTGTTCCTCTTCTGTCTATAAGACCCAATATACTGACAGGTGTTCCTCTTCTGTCTATAAAGACCCAATATCTGGACTGGTTCCTCTCTTGCTATAAAGCCCATATCTGCAGTGTTCCTCTTCTGTCTATAAAGACCCAAAAAAAAAAAAAAAAAAAAAAAAAAAAAAAAAAAAAAAAAAAAAAAAAAAAAAAAAAAAAAAAAAAAAAAAAAAAAAAAAAAAAAAAAAAAACCCCCCCCCCCCCCCCCCCCCCCCCCCCCCCCCCCCCCCCCCCCCCCCCCCCCCCCCCCCCCCCCCCCCCCCCCCCCCCCCCCCCCCCCCCAAAATACCTGGACTGGTGTTTCCTCCTCTGTCTATAAAACCCAATATACTGGACTGGTGTTTCCTCTTCTGTCTATAAAGACCCAATAACTTGGACTGGTGTTTTCCTCTTCTGTCTATAAAGACCCAATATCACTGGACAGGTGTTCCTCTCTTCTGTCTATAAAGACCCAATATACTGGACAGGTGTTTCCCTCTTCTGTCTATAAAGACCCCAATATCCTAGGACAGGTGTTTCCCTCTTCTATGTATAAAGACCCAAATATCCTGGACAGGTGTTCCCTCTTCTGTCTATAAAGACCCAATATACTGGACTGGTGTTTTCCCTCTTCTGTCCTATAAAGACCCAATATCCTGGACAGGGTGATCCCTCTTCTGTCTATAAAGACCCAATATCCCTGGACAGGTGTTTCCCTCTTCTGTCTATAAAGACCCAATATACTGGACTTGGTGTTTCCTCTTCTGCTCCATAAAGACCCAATATCCTGACAGGTCTGTCATCCCTTCTCCATCTCTGTCTATAAAGACCCAATACTACTGGACTGGTGTTCCCTCTTCTGTCTATAAAGACCCAATATCCTGGACAGGTGTTCCCTCTTCTGTCTCTATAAAGACCCAATAATCCTGACAGGTGTTTCCTCTTCTGTCTATAAAGACCCAATATACTGGACTGTGTGTTTTCCTCTTCTGTCTATAAAGACCCAATAATCCTGGACAGGTGTTCCCTCTTCTGTCTATAAAGACCCAATATCCTGGACAGGTGTTTCCCTCTTCTGTCTATAAAGACCCAATATACTGGACTGTGTTTCCTCTTCTCCTTAAACCCATATCCTTACGTCTATCCCTAAAAAGACCCAATATCCTGGACAGGTGTTCCCTCTTCTGTCTATAAAGACCCAATATCCTGGACTGGTGTTCCCTCTTCTGTCTATAAAGACCCAATATCCTGGACAGGTGTTTCCTCTTCTGTCTATAAAGACCCAATATCCTGGACTGGTTTCCCTCTTCTGTCTATAAAGACCCAATATACTGGACAGGTGTTTCCTCTTCTGTCTATAAAGACCCAATATCCTGGACTGGTGTTTCCCTCTTCTGTCTATAAAGACCCAATATCCTGGACTGGTGTTTCCTCTTCTGTCTATAAAGACCCAATATCCTGGACAGGTGTTCCCTCTTCTGTCTATAAAGACCCAATATCCTGGACTGGTGTTCCCTTCTGTCTATAAAGACCCAATATCCTGGACTGGTGTTTCCTCTTCTGTCTATAAAAGACCCAATATCCTGGACTGGTGTTCCCTCTTCTGTCTATAAAGACCCAATATCCTGGACGGTGTTCCCTCTTCTGTCTATAAAGACCCAATATACTGGACAGGTGTTTCCTCTTCTGTCTATAAAGACCCAATATCCTGGACTGGTGTTCCCTCTTCTGATCTTGTCAGTTGCTTTCATTTACTGATCTACTGTCATCCCTGTCCATCTTGCTGTCACCACTGTGTGTGATATCCTCACTTCAACACACCAATACATCAACACTTGCACACATCAATTACATCAACACATCAACGTGCAACACATCAATACATCAACACATCAATACATCACTTCTTCAACGCATCAATACAGCGACACTTCAACATATCAATAGAACACACACATCAACATATCAATACATCAACACTTCAACTCTTCAACACGTCACTACATCCACACTTCAACACATTCAGTTCATCACACATCCCCACATCAGAACATTAGCATATCCATACATCAATACATCAAAACATGAACACATCAGTACATCGATACATCAACACAGTACTTTAACACATCATACATAGTGCATTAACACACCAACACACCAACACAACATTACATCGACACATTATTCACATCAACACATCAATACATCAACACATCAGTGCATTAGCACATTAACACACCAACACACCAACAAACAGTACATTGACACATTTGCACATCAACACATCAACACATCAGTACATCAACACATCAACACATCAGTACATCAACACATCAATACACCAATACATCAACACATCAGTACATCAACACATCAACACATCAATACATCAACACATCAATACATCAACACAATCAATACATCAACCACATCAACAACAATCAACAACAATCTGTTTGTTCACTGAGGTGCAATGCTTTACATGTTTGTCTGATTGCCATGACAACACACTGACACTTACTGATGCCTTGACAACACACTGACACGATTGCCTGACATCACACTGACACTGATTGCCATGACACACACTGACACTACATTGCCATGACAACACACTGACACTTACTGATTGCCTTGACAACACACTGACACTACTGATTGCCATGCAACACACTGACACTTACTGATTGCCATGTCAACACACTGACACTTACTGATTGCCATGACAACACACTGACACTACTGATTGCCATGACAACACACTACACTTACTGATTGCCTGTCAACACACTGACACTTACTGATTGCCTTGTCAACACACTGACACTTACTGATTGCCTTGTCAACACACTGACACTTACTGATTGCCTTGACAACACACTGACACTTACTGATTGCCTTGACAACACACTGACACTTACTGATTGCCTTGTCAACACACTGACACTTACTGATTGCCTTGTCAACACACTGACACTTACTGATTGCCTTGACAACACACTGACACTTACTGATTGCCTTGTCAACACACTGAACATACTGATTGCCTTGACAACACACTGACACTTACTGATGCCTTGTCAACACACTGACACTTACTGATTGCCTTGACAACACACTGACACTGATTGCCTTGTCAACACACTGACACACTGATTGCCTTGTCAACACACTGACACTTACTGATTGCCTTGTCAACACACTGACACTTACTGATTGCCTTGTCAACACACTGACACTTACTGATTGCCTTGTCAACACACTGACACTGATTCCTTGTCAACACACTGACACTTACTGATTGCCTTGTCAACACACTGACACTTACTGATTGCCTTGTCAACACACTGACACTTACTGATTGCCTTGTCAACACACGACACTGATTGCCTTGCAACACACTGACACTTACTGATTGCCTTGCAACACGACACTTACTGATTGCCTTCAACACACTGACACTGATTGCCTTGTCAACACACTGACACTTACTGATTGCCTTGACAACACACTGACACTTACTGATTGCCTTGTCACACACACTGACACTTACTGATTGCCTTGTCAACACACTGACACTTACTGATTGCCTTGTCAACACACGACACTGATGCCTTGACAACACACTGACACTTACTGATTGCCTTGTCAACACACTGACACTTACTGATTGCCTTGTCAACACACTGACACTTACTGATTGCCTTGTCAACACACTGACACTGATTGCCTTGTCAACACACTGACACTTACTGATTGCCTTGTCAACACACTGACACTTACTGATTGCCTTGTCAACACACTGACACTTACTGATTGCCTTGTCAACACACTGACACTTACTGATTGCCTTGTCAACACACTGACACTTACTGATTGCCTTGTCAACACACTGACACTTACTGATTGCCTTGCAACACACTGACACTTACTGATTGCCTTGTCAACACACTGACACTTACTGATTGCCTTGTCAACACACTGACACTTACTGATTGCCTTGTCAACACACTGACACTTACTGATGCTGTACACACTGACACTACTGATGCTGTCAAACACTGACACTTACTGATTGCCTGTCAACACACTGACACTTACTGATTGCCTTGTAACACACTGACACTACTGATTGCCTTGCAACACACTGACACTTACTGATGCTGTCAACACCTGACACTTACTGATTGCCTTGTCAACACATGACACTTACTGATTGCCTTGTACACACGACACTGCCGACACTTACTACGATTGCCTTGTCAACACACTGACACTTACTGATTGCCTTGTCACACACTGACACATGCTCAACACACGACACTTACTGATTGCCTTGTCAACACACTGACACTTACTGATTGCCTTGTCAACACACTGACACGATTGCCTCAACACACTGACACTTACTGATTGCCTTGTCAACACACTGACACTTACTGATTGCCTTGTCAACACACTGACACTTACTGATTGCCTTGTCAACACACTGACACTTACTGATTGCCTTGTCACACACTGACACTTACTGATTGCCTTGTCAACACACTGACACTTACTGATTGCCTTGTAACATGAACTTATGATTGCCTGTCAACACACTGACTACTGATTGCTTGTCAAACACTGACAC
>JAPXFY010000018.1:1364413-1384413 GCA_030674185.1 Monoplex corrugatus
CGGAGTGTGGAGTGTGGAGTGTGGAGTGTGGAGAAAGGCACCGTGGACATGATGTCTTGGATGGCTGGGTGTGGTCCTGTGCACAGAAACGAGGACAGAAGCAGAAGACTGAATGGATGAGTGGAAGCAATCCCTGGGAACAAGAGGCATAAAAATCAGTGGACTAAAGACGGAATGCTTAGAGACTGGTGGCGATGAACAACAAGAAGAGAGTAACAAGCCAAAGCTACAAGACCAAGAAGAACCAGAGCAACAGAGTTCGAATATCTGGGGGCCACAGTACAACAGATGGAGGGACAGACAAGAGAGTGGCAAACAGGATACAAGATGGATAGAACAGTTGGAGAAAGACGACAGGTGTACTCTGTGATAGACAGGTAGGCTACCACAAAGGTGAAGGTAAGCCTGTACAAGGCTATGGTGTGACCATCGATGTTAGATAGATAGAATGGAGGTTGTAGCAGTAACAAGAAAGACAGATGGAAGTCACTGAGATAAAAATGTTCCATTCACAATAGAGAATACAAGAGAAGACAGAGCGAAAAATGTAGAAACACAGAGGGAACTCGAAATGGCTGAAATAAGTAGCCAGCTGCGGGAGGCAAGATTGAGATGGATGGATAAGTCTTGCAGAAAGAAGACAACTACTGGGGAAAACGAAAAAGAAAACCTAAACCAAGTGTGACTGCCCGCGTTCAAACAATCAGGAAACAGAGAAGACGAAAAAAAAAAAAAAGAAAGCGAAAAGAAAGGAAAATAGAATCAGAACACGTCTTCAATGCAATCATGACAAGTCAAGCGCCAATTGTCGGCCAGCTGGTCATCTCAATGGTAAACTACAACAAGAAAACAACAAACAACAAAGACACAAAC
Source organism: Monoplex corrugatus (assembly GCA_030674185.1). NCBI lineage: Eukaryota > Metazoa > Mollusca > Gastropoda > Littorinimorpha > Ranellidae > Monoplex > Monoplex corrugatus. The sequence goes on from JAPXFY010000018.1 coordinate 1,365,287, forward strand.
CTGTGGCAAAAACAACCACTTCCTGTTGACTGACTGAACTATGGGTGGAAGCACTGATGAGTAAGAATAATGAAACTGACAATCAGTAGCAGAAAGAGAGGAAGGCCAAAGAGAAGGACTCAAGATTGTCTTGGCAAAGACGTGGAACTATAAGAGAGAAGGAGGAAGACGCCACAGACAAAGCTTGTGTCTTGGCAAGACGTGGAACTATAAGAGAGAAGGAGGAAGACGCCACAGACAAAACTTGGTGTCTTGGCAAAGACGTGGAACTATAAGAGAGAAGGAGGAAGACGCCACAGACAAAACTTGGTGTCTTGGCAAAGACATGGAACTATAAGAGAGAAGGAGGAAGACGCCACAGACAAAGCTTGGTGTCTTGGCAAAGACATGGAACTATAAGAGTGTGATGGTGTGGTGGTAAGGGTGAAGGTGAAGACAGGAGGCAGAAGAGCAGAGGAGCGCAGATGGTAATGCAGCCTGACGAAGAAGACCCAGGGAAGACAGAGATGGTGTTTCTCTCTTTATTCTGACCCAACCGTTCAAGACCAGACCAGAGGAGAAAGGCATACATGACACTTCTTCTTCTTCTTCTTCGGTGGTATTAACGTCCCAGCGTGATAACGATTAGGGACTGTCTTGAGGATGAACCGTGTCATATAATTAAGGAAGGAGAATGATGTCTTATAGTTTCCATGTCTAAGATAGGCGGTGGTTTCAGGAAGTTAGAGATGAAGGTGAGTCTGGAGGTGGCTGGGGGTCTTTAGAGATATGGTCCAGCTGAAGAGGGTTTGCTTGCCCTGTGAAGAGAGTTCTTAAATGCTGAAAGTGGTTGCTTAAGGTGAGGCAATCGAAAAGACAATGCTGGAAGGAGACGAAATCCTTCATACAGGGACACCTAACTGGAATGAACTTGGTTGTCCATGTGTTAGTCCTCGCACTCATCCGCTTATATACTCCGCATGTGAACCGCATTGACCGCACCGCGAGCCAGCAGGCATTACGACTCTCTGGAACCCCTTAGGGGCCAGATTTGTGTTTCTTCGAGCAAGCTCAACGGTGCTTATCTTGCGGTCCACATAACAAATACCAACATATCATATATCAGAAAATTATACATAGCATACAGATTGTTGTATTCTACATCATTTTGCACAACATTCACACAGATCGAAACTATAAGTGATTTAAGTCAATGTTTACACTCTGCTGAAAGGGATTTTAGCCGTATTTTTACGTATTTAATCAATCAATATTAGTCCATGAAAAATATCAAACAAATGAGTGAATACACGATGATCGATAAGTTTATGTGGACATACTTTGAATAGGTAAATCAATCTCTCAGTGCAGAAATAGATCGGTGAACAGGCAATAGAAAACACAAATGATCCTAGTTTGGACACGCATAGTTCGACCACAATACGGAATGCCAAGATCTCTTCTAATACTTTACTGATTAGCAATATTTCATTGCAATATCATTTCTGTTTATAAAAGGAGCAAAAAGGTAAATGTAATTATGTATTCTAAGTCAGATTTTAAATATTAAGAATTCGATTCTACATCCCGGCAAGATGGCGGTCATTTTGGCCGTTTGTCGCACTTTGACTTGGCCTGAACTTTCTTTAATGCAAGCTTAATATCTAATGATTAAAGGTGTGATGTGGTCCAAATGAAAGATTAGAATACCAACATTCTAATCGCGATCTTAAAATTTCCACAATTTATTTCATTATTATACAAATTTCCGATCATCATCACGGCTCACTGGTCGGAAATTTGAATAGTACCGAACGATCGGACAACAAAATTATTGATTTCAGGCAAACGAGGGGAAACTTCGCCTCGAGGACATTTCCTACAAGTTATTCATTTCTTAACTTTTAAGGGTTTATATAATAGAATTTCCTAATATTTTTGAGAATCGCTGAACCAAGGGAGTTAACTACTCAAAATCGTTTGAGAAGAAAAGACGTCTGCTACACGCCGTTGGGTGTGCACGGCTGTAAGAGAGAAGGAGGAAGACGCCACAGACAAAACTTGGTGTTTTGGCAAAGACGTGGAACTATAAGAGAGAAGGAGGAAGACGCCACAGACAAAACTTGGTAAACCTTCTGTCCGTGGCATCAGTGAACCGAGCACAGAGACGTTGAGAAACTGAATCTGAAACCAAAGCATAGTCTAATTTCAGTTTCAATTTCTCAAGATGACGTCTCCGCGCTCGGGATGAATTCCATATGCATTAAGGTCACAAGTGCCATGTGACGGAGAAGATCCAGAATGATCACGGCACAAGCCTAAGCCTGCACAGGCAGACCTCAACTTTTCCCAGGGCCAACACCACGAGGGCGGCGCCCATCCCCTCTTTCTCACTTCAAATTCATTCATATTCACTTTTTTTTTTCTTTTTACAAAGACTTCAGAAAGGCAAGAAGGCTAACTGGACTTCAAAGTCGAGGCCTCTACGGGAAGCGAACTCTGGAACATCGAGTTTAGTGATAGGCAGGCAAACGTCAGAACACAACCTAGCCTACTGATCAGTACTAAAAATAGAACGGAAGGGAGACCATGCTTGATACCGGTAATCATAATGGCGCTGTGGAGTAGAATGACTCGACTTTGGGTTTGATTATTTTTAATCGAGTAGGCAGGACTCCACCACTAAGCTGAATATGTAAGTATGTTTTTCGTCTTTTAAAGCTAAAATTGTTTAGCCGTGTGATAAAACTTAAAACGATTGAAAGGAGCAATGAGTTCGAGGAAATTTGACAACGAAAGTTTTAGTATCATCATGATCATGATCATCACATTTACAGCATGAGCTAAGCTATGGTAATGGTTCTACTATCATGTTTATGATGTTAGTGTGTACTAGGTTATCGTTGTACGGCACTCTGACCAGTAACGTACATTACCTACAACCAGTAATCTAAGTAATCTTATAGGCTTGTATGAGTTGTACTCCTGCTTCTGCTTTCATTATTCAAGTTCAAGGTTACATCTCGCTTTGAATGTTCCCCCACTGGCCACTATCAAAATGTTTGTATCACTTGGCATAAAAGTGTGAGCAGGCCAAATACGACCATCGCTGCTAATCAGCCTAATGCCATTTACACCCACATAATTATTTCGTAGAGCACTAGATCTATCGAGTCTATGGGCGATGATGTGTCTGTTATTTTTAGCTTAGTCGGTATTTCCCGAAATGACGACATGCAAAAAAGGCTTAGTCTGGATCAGAAAATTTTCTGTCAACTTTTCAGATGCAGAACCTAGGGTTTTCTTTGAACTCATCAATTAGGTATGTGACAAAATTTTTCATATTTTGAAAATGAAGAGGAAAAAAAGTAGCTTTACATAGTTTTAAAAGCTTTTTATTTGGTTGACTGTAACGAAAGTTACGAATATTTGAAATAACAAAAATTTCGGCCTTTTTTTTACATGGCTCACACAGCAGAAACTGTGATCACTTGTCTTGATTTTGTGAATATAAAGTGACATAACGTTGGAAAGACTGAACCAAGAACCAAAACCTGAGTATCACCAGAAAGGTCTTTACAAGCACAAGACAACTGAAGTAGTCACAAGTTGATGAAACTGTGCACTAATTACCGATAATTAATTTAATTAATCAATCAAGCTTTTAAGAAAATACATGTGAAGGTACTTAAATCATTACAACTTCCATAATAGCTGGAATTCTGGCTTCTAATTTACCACACACAGACTCCAGGTATTACTCATCATGAAAAACTAAGATTAGTTATAATGGTTTGGGTAATTAGCCCAGTGATTAATAATTTAACATTTCAACGAGCTTTAAAAAAAAGTGTATGAGAATCCAAAAACACAGTAACTTCTACGGTAGCTGTAATTGTGGCATGTAATTTGCTACAAACAAGACTCTAGGTATCATTTATCATGGCAAATATGATTGGTCGTAATAGCTGTGGTAATTAATCCAGTAATTGATCAATCAACTTAACAAGCATAAAAATAGTATATAACAGTCCTTTAACCTTTTTAACTTCCATCATAGTTGGAATTCTGGCCGACTTATAATTTGCTACTTGCAGACTCCAGGTATTACTCATCAAGAAAAACTATGATTAGCCATATAGCTTTAGCAATTAGTCCAGTAATTAGCCCAGTAATTAACTACCTACCTTAATGAGCTAAAGAAAAACCCTATGTTAGCGTCATTTGATTCTTACTTGAACACTGAATGGTAGCTTTGTTGCCACTAATAAAAAAGATCAACTTTGGGATTTGATCACCTCGGATGTACATTTGTGGTTCTTGGAAGTGAAGAGAAAATGATTATAAATAAAATCTTGGGAGCATTCTGCTGTTCCACTGTACCATAGTTACCCTGTATAAATAAAAATACAAGCACGTAAGGCCTATTTGCTGTAGAAGACAGTTTAGAGCTAACCAGATGTTTTTGCAGTTTACATCTGTTTGCAAGGTTTACTCAGCAATAGTCTATGCGTTTGAATTAAATCTACCTAATAATTATATTACCTGATTAAATCACAGGCATGGATGAAAAGTCCCTTTTGTGTGTGTGTAGAGGGGGGGGGGGGTGGATTCCGTTTTAAATTTAACTCTAACACAAAGCCTTTCCATAAGTATACCCCTGTAATATGTTCAAGGAGAAAACTGATCCAAAGCTTCAGGGTTTACATACACACACACACATACACACACATACACACACACACACACATATACATACACACACACACACACACACATACACACACACACACACATATACATACACACACACACACACACATACATGCACACATACACACACACACACACATATACATACACACACACACACACACATACATACATACATACACACACACACACACACACACACACACACACACACACACATATACATACACACACACACACACACATACATGCACACACATACACACACACACACACACACACACACACACTACACTCACACACACACACACACACACATACACACAGTCACACACACACACACATACACCCCACACACACACACACACACACACACAAACACACACACACACACACACACACACACACACACACACACACACACACACACACACACATAGTGACTAAACACACTTGTACTTGTAGGCTTATGGGGAGGACAGCAGCATTGGTGAACTGTGGTATGACCCAAAGTAACCAGTAAACAGTGGTATGACCCAAAGTAACCAGTAAACTGTGGTATGACACCAAAGTAACCAGTAAACAGTGGTATGACACCAAAGTAACCAGTAAACAGTGGTATGACACCAAAGTAACCAGTAAACAGTGGTATGACACCAAAGTAACCAGTAAACAGTGGTATGACACCAAAGTAACCAGTAAACAGTGGTATGTCACCAAAGTAACAAGTAAACAGTGGTATGACACCAAAGTAACAAGTAAACAGTGGTATGACCCCAAAGTAACCAGTAAACAGTGGTATGACACCAAAGTAACCAGTAAACAGTGGTATGACACCAAAGTAACCAGTAAACAGTGGTATGACACCAAAGTAACCAGTAAACAGTGGTATGACACCAAAGTAACCAGTAAACAGTGGTATGACACCAAAGTAACCAGTAAACAGTGGTATGTCACCAAAGTAACAAGTAAACAGTGGTATGACACCAAAGTAACCAGTAAACAGTGGTATGACACCAAAGTAACCAGTAAACAGTGGTATGACACCAAAGTAACCAGTAAACAGTGGTATGTCACCAAAGTAACCAGTAAACAGTGGTATGACACCAAAGTAACCAGTAAACAGTGGTATGACACCAAAGTAACCAGTAAACAGTGGTATGTCGTCTACCGATCCGATCTAATACATCATTGAAGAAACAGAGGAATCAGTACTTGGCTAAAAACAGACTAAATCAGTACATTAATGGCCAATCAAGTAATGAAAATATCATTTCATTTACCGATCTACTGGTCAAGCATTCAAGAAAGAGAGGAAGACTTACAGAAGATGATGAAAGTGGTGAAAGAATAGATCTGTGGTATTGACGTAATGAAGATGAAAAGAAACACTTTTTCAGCTGGCACAGTCTCAGTATCACAGAAGTGTAGCACAGTACAGCCTACAGGTCGTGGGGATAATGATATGCTATGCTTTCATGGGAGATAACTGAAAAAAGAGACATATATATATATATATACATTGAAAAGCTGTGTGGGGAGGATGGGAGTGGGTTGATGGGTTTGAAGGTTTATTTTGTTTATGTATTTAAATTAATTCATAATTTTATTAAAATCATGAATCAGATTATTTGATTGTTTATAAATTTAAGGTTCTTTACAGGAAAAAAGGATTGTTGTTTTTTAGTAATGAAAATATTTAATAATGTTTACATCGGATGATTCCATAAAGTGGATGAGACCGGGCTGTGTGGTTCCAGTCTTCTCGATAAGCCCATAGCACACACAGCTCAAGGTGGGAGCCAGTTTGGAGCCAGTGGTACTGACAAATCCAATGGAAGCCAGACCCAAAACACTGTAGTTGTTTGTTGTGTTGTACTAACCACTGCACTGTATTGACTGCTTGCGTGTGTTTAACTCCATGGCGATGCTTCACAGCTCCGTGTCTTCACTGTGACGCACCGCAGCTATAGCTGCGGAGATGTTATGGGTTTTTTCACCAAGACTACGTGTATACTATAATAAGGGAGATTATACTGACAGCAGAGTATACTATAACTGTTGACCTTTGAAACATATATAACAGGATAGGTTTAGTCGTTGAATATTCTCCCATTCTTTACATCTGTCATCAATCATTCACTGGTGTCAGGCATCTTCCCAAGCTCATTCAAATCAGCTATTGTCAAACCTCTCCTAAAGAAACCTTCTCTTGATCCAGATACTCTCAAAAACTACCGGCCTGTCTCCAATCTCCCCTTTCTTTCCAAGGTAACTGAAAAAATTATTTTACACCAACTTCTAGAACATCTTGAATCAAACCATTTATTATATCCCAATCAGTCAGCATATAGATCAGGACATAGCACTGAAACTGCTTTATTGAAAATTGTGAACGATCTTCTGACATCCCTTGATGATGGTGACATTTCTCTTCTCTCTCTCTTAGATTTGTCTGCTGCCTTCGACACTATAGACCATGAGATACTGCTTTGGCGCCTCCACAACTGCTACGGAATTTCTGGCTCCGCTCTCTCCTGGTTTCAGTCATATCTCTCTGACCGCACACAGACTGTATCTGTAAATGGCTTGCCCTCACCTCCCTCAGCCCTCAGATATGGCGTTCCTCAAGGATCCGTCCTGGGTCCAGTTCTCTTTGTTTTGTACACGCAGCCTCTCGCAAATATTATTCTCCGCCATTCTGTATCACATCATAGCTTCTCAGATGACAATCAAATTTACAATTCTGGTCCCATCTCTAATGTAAACAACATCGTACAAACCACTAAAGCCTGCATTTCCGACGTGAAAGACTGGATGACTTGCAACAAATTACAACTAAACCAAGACAAAACTGAAATGATTTTCATTACTCCTAAAAAACTTCTCAACTGTGACTTAATTCCATCTTCCATATCACTGAATGGGACAGACATCACCCTCTCCCAAAAAGTTAAGAATCTAGGTGTCACCATCGACAACACTCTTAACTTTCAGCAGCATGTCTCAAACATCTGTCGTGTCTGTTACCTTGAACTTCGTAGAATAGGTTCCATCCGTCATCTCCTTACTCTCGAAGCTACTAAAATATTAGTTTGTGCTTTCGTTCTTTCTCGTCTTGACTATTGTAATTCCCTTCTGTCTGGTTCCCCAAAACAGCTCCTTGACAAACTTCAGAAAGTACAGAACCATGCCGCTCGGCTAGTATTTCGGTCTTCCAAATTTCAGCATGTCTCTCCTCTTCTCCAAGACTTGCATTGGTTACCTGTGTTGAAAAGGATTCAACATAAAATTGCTGTTCAGTGCTTCAGATACTTCGACAATTCTATTCCCTCTTACCTGTCTGAATATCTTCAACTATACGTTCCATCTCGTCATCTTCGTACCTCAGCCGATACCCGCTTATTTCGAATCCCAACTTTTCGAACAAAATCATATGGTGAGCGATCCTTTTCTTTTCAAGCCCCTTCCTCATGGAATTCACTTCCCTACCCGCTGAGGCACAAAACAAGTCTTCAGTCATTTAAATCTGGCTTGAAAACGCATCTCTTTCCTCTCTGAAATTTATTAACCTAAAAGAGCTATGCTGTCTGCGCGCTAGCGTGCTTCTGTGTATGTTATTGCTGTGCGCCTATAGATATGTCTCGGGGTGGGAGGAGGATATGTGTGTGTGTGCCAGAGAGTAAGTACTAATATTTGATATTATTAACGGTGTGTATGTGCTTGTGGGATGGAGTGACAGAGGTCCGCCATGTATGATGAAAATTATATTAGGCCTATGTTTCTATGTTCGATGTAATGTGTATTGTACAGTTTGTAAGCGCTTAGGGCTTTCCAGAAAGATTAGGCGCTCTAAATGCCCTTAATAATAATAATAATGATCTTTTTAAAAAGTACCAAAAACTGTGCGTCTCGAGAGTTTCACTTTCAGCAGCCATTTTAGGGTGCATTTCCAAAGAGTTAATGTAATGTGTGACTGTGTGTATGTGTATGTGTGTCTGTGTATGTGTGCATGTATGTGTGTGCACATGTGCATGTGTGTATGCGCATGTGTATGTGTGTGCATGTGTCTGTGTATGTGCATGTGCGTGAGTGTGCGCGCGTGTTTATGTGTGTTTTTGCCTGTGTGTGTTTTGTTTGTTTTTATGCTTATATGTGTCGCTATCATCAAAGCGCATACAGTACAAACTAGACACCATGTGCTACAAAAGCCTCAATAACACAGCCCCCGATTACCTGTCAAGCCTACTTGAGATCTATGTTCCCTCACGTACCCTCCGCTCTGCCTCCGATCCTCTGACTTTTCGCTTTCCACGCACTAAGCTCAATACCTATGGTCCACGAGCCTTCTCTGTTTCTGGTCCGCTCTCCTGGAACAAACTTCCTCTCTCAGTCCGTCAGCAACCTACTTTTGTCTCCTTCAAGTCCGCTCTCAAAACTCACCTTTTCTCCTCTACATAAAATCCTGACTTCACTCAATCCCCTCTGCAGCCTGTCTCCACTCGGAGGGGAATCACATTGCAATATATAATTGTATATAATATGTGACTGGTTCTTGCAAACGGGGTCACAAGTCGCAACGTGTGAACTGAGATACGGGCCTGAAAAGGTGGTGAGGGTCGATCTGGGTGATTTGAGATTTTTGTTCCTACACATTGTCTGACCATTAATCTATCAATTATGGCAAAGATTAAAGTGAAATTTGGGCTGAAAGAGTGTTAAAATAACATTTTAAAGTGATAACCCATCGAGAATGTGCAGATTTTTTCCGTGAAAATGCATGTGTCAACGGTCTTGCACCCCCTTACATCTCTGACCTCCTCCATCTGTACACCCCCTCTCGTCAACTTCGTTCCTCGGCTGATACTTGTACCTTCCGCATACCATCCTGTCGCACTAAAACCTATGGTCAACGCTCCTTTTCCTATCAGGCCCCTGTAATCTGGAATCAGCTCCCTGTCTCTGTTCGCCACTCTGCAACTCTCACTTCTTTCAAGTCCTCTCTGAAAACCCATCTCTTCCAGTCCCCCTCATGATACTTATAAAGACTCTACCACCTAACTTCCCCAAATCCCCCCTTGTTGTCTTTTGAGCCTTGAATGTCGGCTGGTGGTGTGTGTGTGTGTGTGTGTGTGTGTGTGTGTGTGTGTGTGTGTGTGTGTGTGTGTGTGTGTGTTTGGTTGTGTCTGCGTGATACCTGTAAGCGCTTAGGGCTCTTGTTTTCATCAGATTAGGCGCTATATAAATGCTCTTTATTATTATTATTATGTGTTTGAGCTTTAATTTAGGCCATGAAACCGTACAGGGCCTCAGCATATCGCATACCGTTTGAATCAGCTCGCGAAATAGCTAGTATGTAGGCAGAACCACTTTATCTATCACTTCACTAAGTTTGATGAAGATAGAATACTGGTTGCTAAGGAAAAAGCAGAGAATTTTGTTGTCCTTCTTTAACTCTGCTTTTTCAAAATGGCCGTCCCATCACCCACTCCCTTTAAATTACTGTAACTCGCTCAATTTTCCAGTTAGACAGTTGAATTATACATCATTGGAAAGAGCATTTTTTCTGCTTTCCGGTGATATAAATATCTCTATACCCCCAAAATTAAGTTGTGACCCCATTCGTGAGAACAGGTCACATATGCTCTCTATAATTTTCCATTGTTTTTATTCTTTCTCCCCATTTATAGCCGTGTGTGTGTGTGTGTGTGTGTGGCGTGGGTGTGTGTGCGTGGGTGCGTGTGCGTGCGTGCGTGCGTGTGTGTGTGTGCGTGCGTGCGTGTGTGTGCGTGCGTGCGTGTGTGTGTGTTTCAGCGCTTAGATTTGATTTTATCAAGATTTTGCGCTATATAAATATTGTAATTATTATTATTATTATCAAGTGTACGTTGTTTTGTTTTATGACGTCACATTGACACTGATGACAATTCACACATTCAACAGGAAGCGACTAGGGATCACCGACGCCAACGATGGGTCAAGGACTCTGGTGTGGAAAAACAACGGTAACGACACACTGACGGCACTGCGTCAACAGCGACAGGAAAGAAGTCTGTGTGACATCACCCTCAAGGTCAGATCTCTCACTTGTCTGCCCAGGGTCACGCCTTACATTAGCAATGCCGCATGAAAAATTGAAATTGGGTTTTGAGTTAATAGTTTTGAAGATATTGTTGTTCTGAGTAAAAAGCAGTTTAAATTTTTCAAATCGGACCAATAGTTCACGAGATATTCCAATTTGAAGCGTCAAAAATTTCTTAAATTTTGGTACCACGTTTTAGTGGGACAAAGAAGAGATGTGTGGGACAGCTGTCACAGAACAAACCCATCAAATGGCATGGTATGCTGATTTTGCTGGAAATGACATTCATTTTGTACTTGTGAGAGACAGACAGGATCAAATGTCATGAAATTTTGATCGTTGATGTATTTTTGTATGCCGAATTGAATGAAACCATTATCGTAACTCTGCGACGAGCCATTTTTGTCTTATTACAGGAAACATGTGATATTTGGCATGTTTTATCAGTTTTTCATTAATAATTCATTAATTGCCCATATTGTATTAATAAGACAAAAATGAAGCTAGAAACAAAACAAGGATATATAATCATTTCATGAGATAGATATAAAATCATTTTGCTCATCGTTCAAGTGTCTTATTACTGCAAATCAAACCAAAAAAGCCATGACTTGCTACTTCAGTATCTTATGAATAATTTGTAATATTTCATCAGTTTCTGTACATGTATATAAAAGGAAATCTGAGAATCAGTGACTTCTGGAATCACTTCAGTAATTGAAATATTAAAAATTACAGCATGTTTTTATGCTGCAGTCTATCCAAAAATATCATCCGATCAAAATTCTTCTAAAATCTACACACACACACATACACATGCACACACACATAACACACATACACATACATACACACAGAGGAAAACATCACAGACAAGATTTTTGTACATTACATTTGATTTTTATTTTATACATCAGTGTTTAGAAAAAAAAAATCAGTAGATTGTGGATGAGTTAAGTCCCTGAACATTTAGCACAGCCGGAGTCCAAAGAAAACTTCAGGAAGGATATGGGACCACTCGCCATTCAGGAACACGTCACTTAACTCCTGCAATAGAGAAATATATGAATCTCTGCATAATATATACTATTCATTGAGAGACTGGAAAGGAAAGGAAACCATGATGCATAGTCTTCACATCAATATTACTTTAACTCTTTGAAGACGTAATATAGTTGCCTTGCACAACCACTGTGGACGCGATCAACAGGACCTGCCACAACCCTTGGAGATGCACGATTTGGGGGGGGGGTTTAAAAAAATTCTCAAAAATACAGATTTTACAGCACAAGAACATATTTTATATCAAAATAAAATTCAATTTACGCTCTTTGAGCTGAAGCTACATACAAGGACAATACATCTATTCTACTTACCTTCCTAGAAGGTGAAATGGGGTAGGGTTTTGGCTCTGGGAAAGAAGTTTTTGATTGACAGTAATCTAACACAAAGTCAGTAAAACACCCATTCTTGACCAGGTAATCCAGAAATCCAGGTAATCACAAGTCCTTGGTATGACCAGAAGATATAAAAGAACAAACACAGCTTTGTTTTCACACAGGTGAAGCAGCAAAGTGATTATGACGATCCTTTGAAGAAGAAGAAGAAGAAGAAGGCCTAAATGTCGCCATTTTGGTGCAAGGACGGTCACTCCGGTTGGTTTGGATTAAGGCAAAAACTGTAACTAATCGGGATAAAATCGATGCAAGGGAAGTAACAAACACTTCAGAAGATACCAAAGAGTGTTCCTATATGTGTAGTTAGTTCCCCTAGACCAGCGACCGGCTTGCATCTATTTTTAAAAGCCGCAGCGGAATATCCGATATCACGTCTCTAATGGTTTGGCCAGCTGCAGCGAAATGTCCGCTGTCATGTCTCCGAAGAGTTAACATTAACCCCAAACTCGCGACTTTGATTTTTAGCATATTACTTGTAAAAATCCACCAAAGCTGAGTAATCCCGCTAAGTATTTCCAGTGTAATCTTGCCCTTTAATACAAATCAATAACAATAGGCTACTACTAAATAAGATGCAATCTTCCCTTTAAAACAAATTAATGACAATGGGCCTATCCTTTTCAGATATTGACTACAAATTGAAACAACTACGTAAGCTAATGGATGGCCTACTTTACAAATAATACAACTCATAGCCTTCTATTCACTAATTCAGTTGCAAAAACCTAAATAAAGAATATTATAACAATGACAGAAGATTTTGTTTTGTGACATTCTAAATCTCTGTGTGTGTTAGTGTGTGCGCGTGTTGTCTCAGAGAGAGAGAGAGAGAGGATCATGCCTGTTAACAATAATAATAATAATAATAATAAAGGCAATTTATATAGCGCTTTCCAGAGCACAAAGCGCTTCACATAAAATCAGTATATAACTAAATACAAATAGATACACCAACATAAAATTTAAACATACCGCTGCTAACACTATATAACATAAAACATAAAATTTACGTTCAACAAGACATATTAACATAGTAAATTCAAATATTACTAAAAATAGTGACAATCATACAAAAATATTTTCTCTCTCTTTCTCTTCACAACACACACACACACACACACACACACACACCACACACACACACACACACACACACACACACAGACCCAACACTCCCTCTCTCAACCACTCAGTTTCTCTACTATCAAATTCTATCACGCTTACACATACTCTTACTCATACTCTCACTCTCTTGCCCCACCCCAACCATACTCTCGCTCTCTACCGTGCTCCCGATATTCCTTGCTCACTCTCTCTCTCTCCCGCACAGCCTCTCTCTCTCTCTCTCTTCCCCTCTCCTCTCTCTCTTCCTCTCTCCCTCTCTCTTGCTCGCATAAACATGCTTCACACACACACACACACACACACACACACACACACCACACACACACACACACACCACACACACACACACACACACATATATGTAGGAACGATGATCAGGGCTGAGAGAGAAGAGAAAGAGAAGATCAATGAAAGTATTGAGTGAAAAGATAGGTCTTCAGACTAGACTTGAAAGAAGGAAGACATTGCTTATGGCGAATATGATAGGGAAGGGAGTTCCAGGTCATGGCAGCAGAATGGGAGAAAGCTCTCTGACCATGCAGTTTCCGGTTGAAACGGGGAACACAGAAAGTTCTTGTGTCGGTAGAGGATCAGAGAGTTCTGGATGGTACATACACTTGAAGAAGTTCAGACAGATAAGAGAGAGCGGAGCAAGTAAGAATTTTGTAACAGAGACAGCAACATTTGTATTTGATTCTTTGTTCAACTGGAAGCCAATGCAACTTTTTCAGAAGAGGAGAACATGACTGGGATCTAGGGGCTTTACAAACAAGCCTAGCTGCTGAATTCTGAACACGTTGGAGAGGTTGAATGACAACTGAAGGGCAGCCGATTAGAATAGAATTACAGTAGTCCAAGCGTGAAAGAATATAAGAGGAAATAAGAGTTTTAGTGGCTTCCTCAGTAAGAAAGGGGCGGATAGAAGCAATACGTCTTAGTTCCATATAAGAAAGCTGGCATATCTTAGTGACATGTTTTTGCATAGAAAGATCATGATCTAAAAGAACTCCTAAATCCCGGACACAGTCAGAAAATTCAATGGAACTAGAACCTATAGGGAGAGAAGAAGAAAGTGTGTTGATATCATGATGTGAGAAACGTATAGCCTCCGTCTTGTCACAGTTAAGTTTCAGTTTATTTGATGACATCCAGAGATCAATGTCAGAGGTACAGTTTTGGAGAGAAGAAATTGCATCAGGATAGTCATCAACAGAAGTTGAATGAAGGAGCTGAGTGTCATCCGCAAACATTTCATGCGAAATGGAATGGCTGCGGATGACATCAGAAAGAGGGGTAGTATACAGAATGAATAAAACAGGACCGAGCACGGAGCCCTGAGGCACACCAAAATCGAGGGAGGTTTCATTTGAACGGTGACTATCCACTAGCACAAACTGTTTCCTGTCTGAAAGATAAGAGTGAAACCAACTAAGAGCTAAGTCTCTAATACCAAATGTATGTTCCAAACGGGAGAGAAGAATTTCATGGTCTATGGTGTCGAAAGCAGCTGAAAGATCTAACAAGAGGAGGACAGAAATTTTATTTTTATCTAACGAATTGAGAATATCATTAAGGATACGAAGGATGGCAGTCTCTGTGCTGTGCTCTGGACGATATGCTGACTGATGGGGAGATAGAAGGTTGTTGGCAGTCAAATGAGCTGAAAGCTGGTGGAGGACAATTTTCTCGAGAATTTTGGACAGAAAGGGGAGGTTGGAAATGGGGCGGTAATTTTTCAACACGTTGGGGTCAAGGGAAGACTTTTTCAGGAGAGGCTTAACAAGAGCAGTCTTAAAATCAGAGGGAACAGAAGCTGAAGATAGTGATTCATTAAGAATGCGAGTGATAGTGGGGAGAAGGGTGTCGAGGTGGTCATAGAGAAGAGGGGTGGGGATGGGGTCGAGAATACAAGAGACTTTGGGGGACTCAGTAATCAGCTTCCGTACAAATGATTCAGAAACAGGAGTAAACTGACAGAGTGGTGTACCTTTATAAATAACGGACTGGTCAGTTGTGTCAGAGGATGACAGAAACCCATCACGGATGGTCAGAATTTTCTGGGTAAAAAAGTCGGAAAACAATTTTGGTAACTGAGATAATTCATGTGTGGATGGCAGAGTAACATCGGAAACCTTTCCCAGCATGCCTGTGACAGTTCTAAAAAGATCTTTGCATGATACTGCTGAAACAACTTTAGAAGAATAGAATTTAGTTTTAGCATCATGGACGAGATCGACAATTTTCTGTTTTGCGGTTTCATAAATCTGCTTATGTACCGTCAGGCGAGACGATGCCCAGCGACGCTCAGCTTTACGGCGCTCACGCTTAAGTTGCAAAAGATCATGTGCCACGGAGCTGTACCACGGGGCAGAGCGACGTTGCTGCACCCTGTGCTGACGTAAGGGCGCGTGCTTATCCAAAACTGTTCGCAAACCGAGACTGAGATCAGAAAGAGAAACATCATGAGTAATGACACTTTTAAATCTTGAGAAAATGCTGCCTGATCTATCTGGCGAATGGCACGAATATATTTGAATTGGGGTGTTGATTTTTGTTTTAGAACACTAAGATGACAGACAATACAAATATGGTCAGACATAAGATAATTACTACACTTTGCAGATTGTAAAAGATTATCATTGTCACGAAAAATTACAAGGTCTAAAATATGACCACTGCTAGGAAAAGTAGGTTCGTTAACAGCTTGAGACAGACTAAACATTTGCAAGAGTTCCCGAAACTGTCTTGTTCTGGAGTCATGCTGATCTTGATAATGGATATTAAAGTCACCAACAATCAAAAGATTGGATACGAATGTATTGGGCCTATTTACTTTATTTATTCATTTCTTGATCTCTGAGAGAGAGAGAGAGAGAGATTCATGTCAAGGAAAGTACAATGACTTGCACAGAATTGTTTGCTGATTTGAAAAAAAAATTATTTAGACCTATTTATTCATTCATTCATTTATTTGAGAGAGAGAGAGAGAGTTGGGGAGGCAGGTATCATGCGCACCCCTCTGTTTGGGCAAACCCATTTTCCACGGCTCCGCAAAGCCCGTCGAGCACATAGTATTTTTAGTAGTAAGCTCGCCCGTCGTGGGGTGATCAGGTCTACACAGCGACATGCAAATTAGCATGACCTCGGGGAGGAAATGGTTGACGAACCTAGCTTCGGCTGACAACTCCGAATCGAGTTCAAAAGCAGTTGTCCTTTTCTTGAAAAATACAATGTTACAGATAAAACAGAACTTGATCTGTTGGTTGCTAGTCTTTGTCTGACAACGCGAAACTTGCCGAGCTGAAACTTGCACACTGTTCTGTTCCGCGCAGTACGCCTACGGCGTCGGCACATTGCGACATTGTTTTGCTACTGATCTGGTATAGATCCTCGTGTAAAAAGTTGCTGTACGGCTGTATTTTACATCAAATTGATTTCATATTACACATGTATATAGAAAAAAGCATGTAAAATCGAATCCCGCCGACGACAAGTTCCAAAAATGGCGACTTACCTGCAAACTTTTCCGATGAAAAAAAGCAAAACTTTGGAAACGTCGATCTCGGTTCGAAACTAGCACACATAGCTGTCGTCGGGATATATCATTCTGTTACATTAATTCTCATTGGCTGCAAAATTACAGTGTGATTGGTTCACAAATATAGCCGTACCGACCGAAATAGTGAAGCATCCCAAACAAACTTCGATTCTAAACGCATACCGTCGCCGCGATTGCGCCCGAAACGCGGATTTTCGACTTTCTCATCAAATAACTAATTCCATTTTCGCTCTAAGTATATAAAAAGGCAATCATTCAAATCTTTATTCATTTCTTATTCACATAAGACAAAAAATAAGAATGAAACACCGATTAAAGAGGCAGTAATACTTGATTGAACTGAAGACCCCCCCCAGTTTTGCGGCCGGCCCCGGTTTTCCTCAGTTTTTGGTACCACAAATTTGACGTCGCGTTTCGGTTCGCACGGCATTGCTACTTACATGGTTAATGTTTCTTAGTTTGTTGTTTTAACCCTTTGCCTCCTGCATTATATCCGCCAATATGTAGGAAGCTGGTGGACAGAGCGATGAAGTCAAACTCAAGGGTTAAGTTTTTGCTTTGCTGGCATGGTTGACAGTGCAGGATGCTGGTGGACAGAGCGAGGAAGTCAAAGCGTTAAGTTTTTGCTTTGCTGGCATTGTTGACAATGCAGGATGCTGGTGGACAGAGCGAGGAAATCAAAGGGTTAAGTGTTTGCTTTGCTAGCATGGTTGACAATGCAGGATGCTGGTGGACAGAGCGAGGAAATCAAAGGGTTAAGTTTTTGCTTTGCTGGCATGGTTAACAATGCAGGATACTGGTGGACAGTATGCAGGAGTCAAAGGGTTAATCCAAGTCATCCAACTTCCAAGTGTTGGTGTTTGTTTGTTTGTTTGATTTTTTTACTTTCACAAGACATTGCAGACGTAGAGGTACATTTCACTACAATATTACTCCAGTCATTTCAGCGACAGATTGACACAAGGGTAGACACAGAACGCATATGCTAAGTAGGACCTCAGGGCCTTGCCAGAAGGCAGTACTTACCTGCTTGTGGCAGCGTGTGCCATGATCATTTTGTGCCATGAAGGCAGTACTCACCTGCAGGTTTAAAGCTTGTGGCACTGGCAGCGTGTGCCATGATCATTTTGTGCCATGAAGGTAGTACTTCACTACTTGCCTGCAGGTTTATAGCTTGTGACACTGACAGCATGTGCCATGAAGGCAGTACTCACCTGCAGGTTTATAGCTTGTGACAGCGTGTGCCATGATCATTTGTGCATGGTGTACTCACCTGCAGTTTATAGCTGTGCAGCGTTGCCCTGAGCAGTACTCACTGCAGGTTTATAGCTTGTGGACAGCGTGTGCCATGATCATTTTGTGCCATGAAGGTAGTACTCACCTGCAGGTTTATAGCTTGTGAAGCGTGTGCATGATCATTTGCCCTGAAGGCACTCACCGCGGTTTATAGCTTGTGACAGCGTGTGCCATGAAGGCAGTACTCACCTGCAGGTTTATAGCTTGTGGCAGCGTGTGCCATGATCATTTTGTGCCATGATCATTTTGTGCATGAAGGCAGTACTCACCTGCGGGTTTATGGCTTGTGGCTACTTGTCCCATGGTTAGTTTTTGCCATGGTCATTTTGTACCATGGTCATTTTGTACCATGGTCATTTTGTACCATGGTCATTTTGTGCTATATTCATTTTGTGCCATGGACATTTTGTGCTATATTCATTTTGTGCCATGGTCATTTTGTGCCATGATCATTTTGTGCCATGGTCATTTTGTACCATGGTCATTTTGTACCATGGTCATTTTGTGCCATGGTCATTTTGTGCTATATTCATTTTGTGCCATGTCTTTGTGCCATGGTCATTTTGTGCCATGGTCATTTTGTACCATGGTCATTTTGTGCCATGGTCATTTTGTACCATGGTCATTTTGTGCTATATTCATTTTGTGCCATGGACATTTTGTGCTATATTCATTTTGTGCCATGGTCATTTTGTGCCATGATCATTTTGTGCCATGGACATTTTGTGCTATATTCATTTTTTGCCATGATCATTTTGTGCCATGGTCATTTTGTACCATGATCATTTTGTGCTATATTCATTTTGTGCCATCGTCATTTTGTGCTATATTCATTTTGTGCCATGGTCATTTTGTGCCATGATCATTTTGTGCCATGGTCATTTTGTGCCATGGTCATTTTGTGCCATGGTCATTT